>VMBQ01000065.1:154121-188646 GCA_007657795.1 Dreissena rostriformis | reverse complement strand
ATATGATCAAAGCGCTGAGATCTCGATTTATCTGAATAGATATGGATCTTCATGACAGTTAAACATCAGAACTTATTTTTCAATGACAAATTTACGTTCGGGTGCTGATAGATTGCAAGGACGTATAATAGTTGTAATGGTTCTTGATTGATTTTGTTTTTTGTATCTTCTTCTTGTCAATCACTCAGATGAACACATCGGCTCTGGACGCAAAGGTTACCTTTCCCGCTTGGGAAGCCCTATCAAGAGTTAACGCTCCCGCTGGCATAGCCCTTCGGTCATTGAGGCGCTCAAATCACCTCACCATGTTCAGGAATCAGCAGTGTGGTAGATTATTGTAGAGTCAAATTGGTATCAGTGGTGAAATTTACATACATGTTTAATCACAATGCTTAAAATGTTCAATAGAACAAAACTCTAGACTCACCAAAAAAAAGAGAAGTACGAAACTTAATATTATAATTTTAGCTGACAGTGTACATGACATTATAAATATATTTGGAATAGGGCACAATTCCAACAATTTAGACATCATAAAGGTATTCATTAATGAACTATGAAAGAAACAAGTCATTACATGCGGTACTACCGGGTAGTACATGTTTATTACAATCAACAAATACTCGGAAAGTTAAAGGTCATGTGATTTTCTAGATTTTCATGTCTCTTGTTTGTTCCACATCCTGGATTTGTTACCTGTCTCTTGGTTAAGAGTTATGTAGAAAGAGTTTGAAAAAGCTGTCGCACGGCAATTTAAAAAAAACAACAACAAAAACAAACAACAACAACTATATACAATCGTTATGCGACCAAATGAAAGTTATATACCGGTAATTCGAGTTTTTCATTTCAGATGTTCGTTTCACACACATTAACGTCCATGATTGATGGTCGCGTCTGGTGTGTGACTGATGCAACCAGAGTGCGAATCCGGTGAGCAAGGCGTATACGGTCTCCACATCCGGTGGGACTGAAGTGACCCCGATATATCCGGGTACTCGTTTACGTAATCACTTGAGTCTACGGGGAAGAAAAGGCGTCCGACTTCCAACAAAGAGAAAATTTTAGAACGTGATGCTTCGCATCTTCAGTTGATCACTGTCGGCAGTGGTGAGAATGTTTTTGTCAAAGTCTTCTGAAAGAGACGCACGTATTGACCATGCTTGGTGTTTAGGAAACCCATTCTCGTCGGCACTCGGAGAGAAAAGCCGATCCGAAAATTATATTAACGAAAATGTTCCGAACAAATGCCTCTGTTTTGATCGAGTGGAATGCCTGGACAATGGCTTGCATTTTCAATATAGCACACGTTATCACGCGTCTGTTTGACAGGAACAGTAGTGTCGGCCGCGTATGGCGCCATCTTGTTTTGATGAGATCATGACAACCGGGAACCAGTGTAAAAGAGACCTAGATAGAGGTTGACGGGAAATTAAAACAACTGCCGTGTGCAAGCTCTTCTTTCTGTGTGTGTTGGCTCCCAAGACGAGTCCATGGGTGTTTTCTTAACAAATCTGAACCAGAAAAATCTCATTAGGTTCATGACAGTGTAAGAAGAAAGGCTAACCATAAGCCGTCATATTTAAACATGTGAAGTGCTATTAAATTATGGTGTATTTTTTGCATTTGAACCAACATGCATCTTATGTTTAAATTCAGTGCTAACTTTATCTATTTTGTTACCCCGCGAATCTATATATGGTGTTATATGTTTATAGTATTGTTTGTTGTTTGTCATATTTTCAATAAAAATCATACACATATTAAGCTTATATTACATTGTACCCATTTTATTACAGAAAATCTATATTTTCAGCCACTATTTGAAATGATACGCATCTACTGTTTTTCATTTATTGTAATAAAAATACAATAAAACTCTAACATTCGTTTTACATAAGATATGTATCTGGATAAGTCATCCACATTTGTTTTCACTTCGACAAAAGCTGAATTGTTGAAAATTGCATATTTAATGATGGAAATTGCCAATCAATCGCCCGACGGTTACATTACATGTGAGAGCATGAAACGACAACTCTGCATGGAGATTTGGAAATTGTAAGCGCGCTGGCTTTTTCATATACACTATGACATTTGCAAATTACAATCATTCTAAACAATTTGAAATGTCGGCTGCATTTCAGCAGGATAGAAGGTATTTTATTATATAATTTCCAAAACAAAAGCAAATTACAAATACAAACACCACACTTCCAATGTCAGTGATAATGGCATACATGTTAATAAAAATAAAATATCCTTATCATTTATCTAAACAACTTGCTTAAAAAAACGCACAATGTTTAGGTTTTATTGAACATCAAATGAAAACCATGATGCATTATTATGAATGTGTTTTATTTGTTGAGCAATGGTTACAGTTTGACACTGAAATCAATCAAGACAGACAGAAAGACTGACAGACAGTTTATTCAGACTTATACAAAACAAAGGAAATTGTCTCAGCAAGTGTTGATTGCCGATTAGCAGTGCTAATGATTGGTGAAGATTATTTAGCATACAAAATGTCCGGATACTCGAAATTTTATAAATTGCCAATTATTCGCACTTCACATACAATAACACTGACCACCAACGTGCTATTAAAAGACCACAAACCCTGCTATAAGAATGTCCACACAGGTTTCTTCATTCATTCGTTCGAGTTAATTGCTTAACACATATATAATCATTCATAGAAAATGATATAGTAAATAAAATAAACGGTATGTTTTTAAAGAAGAGGATAATAAAATTATAATGCATATCAATTTCTGAATATGTAAATAAATTTACTTAATCTGTTTATATCAAATACTGGTGGTGGTGCCATAACATATATATTTTAGGAAAGGATTTGTTGAGGTTATTAGGTTTTAATTAACATTTTCTCAACTCGAAGTTTTGTGGAAATAAGAGTTATACTTAAGTGGTAGATCTATTCATGAAATAAAAATAAATACAAAAACCATTATTTTAAATATACTTATGTATGGCTATATTGATTGAGAGTCATAGACATTTTACAATCACGTTTTGTATCAATGTGTTTAAAAAAAAAACTCTATCGAATGTTAAAATAAGCAATATTCAGTAACATTATGATCACCGTTCTCGACACTTTACATTCAAGAGAACGAATTGCAATTCACATATGAATACATTCCGGCATTCATATCCTATGACGGTATGAGTCTATTACTTGGTCAGTATGCATGTAAGAATTATGTTGTTATTATGTGGGTTTTTTTTCAAGGATGCTCGATGCCATCTGATTTTCTATTAGTTGTTCTCTGTATCTTAGAACAGAAAAAATGGACACATTTTCAAGATGTCAATGCCAGTGTAAAAAAAACAAGCCTACCCGCAATATAAATTATAATAACCAGCGTTAATTACACATTTATTCGTACTTTTCATTTCAGATGTACGTTTTACAAACAACATCGTCAAAAACTGACGGACGCTTCTTCTGTGTGACTGGCACTGAAATAAGGAAATATCGTCCCAAGGCGTCGACGGTGGCCACTTCCGGCGGGACCGGAAATGACTCGGATACATCCGGATATTTGTCTACGTCATACGACTCTCTTGGGGAGGAGACACGACTGGCCCCATGCAAAGAGAAGATAATGAGCGTGTGGCGATGCTGGGTCCAGCATCTAGATTCTTGTTCCGGTCCGCTTTGCTCGACTCCCAATCCAGACTCTGAGCAAGTGGTCCTTAAGAAATGCGTGAGGCTCAGTAATTTTAGTCGACCACTGTCAGCTTTGAAAAGAATGCCATGCCCCAATTCGTCTGAAATAGACGCGCTCATTGGCGATTCTTGCTGTCGAACATACATGGCGCCATCTTGTTCTGGTGACTCCATTAGAAATACCGGAAACATGTCTATGAGTAAGAGCGTTTCTGGATCCGGGATCAAAGGGAGTGAAGGGAAAGTTCAGTTTTCTTTCGACGGCTTCTCCTTAGACGAATCCATGACGGAGTGTCTGTCGGATGTGATTCGGGAAAAACTCGCTAGTTTCTTTCAAATTAACGATAATGTAACAACGGAGACGAACATCACACAGTCGAAAAATGATGAAATCGCTTATTTTAAAATTTGAGATTAGCGATGTTTTTCGTATTTAAACCAATATATTATATGTGAAATGTTAACGTGTAATAATATGTACCGGTATTCACATTGATGTGTAGGTCTACAAAGGTCATACCATTAAAACAACAATGATCAATTTCAATTATTTTCTATGTCGCCTTTCAGCTCTTGCTGTGTTGTTGATTTTGTTTAGTTTTCCTTGTAGTTATGTTTATAATATATTAAAATTTTAAATGCTTGTGCATTTCAATGGAATTTGCATAAAACCGATGTTTTGTTTAATAGGATTATAAGGGTATCACTTTGCGTTATTATTATAACAACACGTGTCTTATTGTTACACAGTTACGTCTGAGAATATTTTTTTTAAAGTAAATGTAAGTGAAAATCTAAAATGAGTTGTTATGTTTTGCATTTGATATCTTGATTTGTGACCTTGACCTCCTACATAAAGACTCTATTCTTGAGTACATCTCTCTGTCCGAGTATGGCTGTAACTTCAATGAAGTTATACAAAATTCCCATTTATGTGCAATAATATGTTTGACCATTGACCCTGTAATGTGATCTTGACCTTGACCCAAGGTTCATGAGTCTTGCGCTGTTTGACAATTGACAATCAGTCTGATTGTGGTTCGTCCTTCTTTTTCTTAAAACCATCCGCGCTTGACTGAGTGTTTCTGTCCGACAGTTTTGGACGTTGATCTGTGATATTTTTTATTGTTGTTGGCACAGACGGAGATTAAAAACACAAACGTTTCTTACTGCTTGATGTTGTGTTGTTTTTTTCTTTCGTTTTCGAACCAGTTTTAATGTTCTACCCTGTGGTTTTAAATCTGGAAAAAAGGCACAGTATAAAGTAGTATATTTATACCTAATTAAAAGAATGGGGGGGGTAATATTGGAATGCGTCTTCGCTGTCAGTAGGATTTGTCTCCCTGTAAACAATTTTGAAATGAAAGTATCGTACAAATTGTTTTTCTAACCAGAGACGAAGATAACAACGTCTCTGTTCTAACACGCTACGCATACATATCGTTACTTAACTACCAGATGCAGCAGAGTACAATATCAATAATGTATCTGTTTGTAAAACAAAATTTGTCAAATAGTTTAATAATCTCCAAACTAGTGTGCAGGCACGATGTAGCAAAGCCCCGAGCCTCTACAGTATATGTAATCAGTATCAGACAGGTCTTTACATAGGTCAATTATGATCAAAACTGGCTGGCATTTTATCGCTGGATGCCATTATAAAGCCAGCTTCTGATAGATTAACATTTATTATTTGATTAAACACTTTCACTTTAATTTCCGTGAACATAACGCCGTCGCAAATATTAGATGGTAATTAGACGAGATGCATGCATGTCATGCCGCCTCTGTTATCCACAGTACGTTTTTGTAATAGGTAATTGACAACCCGTGTACGGTAATTGGCAACCAATGTACTTGGAAGATAATATCACTCAGGACTTTTGAAGCACCTTCCGGCTAAAAATCATTATAGGTTTAATGTTTTAAATCGAACCAGCGTTGAGTTGTAGAGGCGAAATGCTCGAGTGAGACTGGTCTTCGTGTGTTACCTGCCGATGTGGATCAAGAAATACAGAAATCCATGGTCCAAGTAAGTCTGTCCGAATATATTAGCTATTTAAGTCAAAACGCTAATCCTAATTTATGTATCTAACAACTTATGAAATAGTATAATTAAATAGTATGCAAGACATAATTGCATTTTTTTTGTTATTTGAATTAAAGGTGGCATCTATAGATTGTATTATCTCAACACAGGAAATATTAGTTAAGTAAACACAAATACTGTTAAATAAGTTGTTTAACATCAATGGTGTAAACTAAATATTGTATTATGTGAGGGGTTTGAATGGAAATTATTTTAGTAAGTCATTTATTCTTTAGAGAGCGGAAACACTCTGCGATTAATTGTCCGATTTACTATTATAAATACGCAGTACAAAATCAACATGATAATTTAATACCGTCTAATAGGTAAACACGATTGTTTGAAGTGCTTCAATCAAGTTTTTGTTGATTTAAGTAATCTTATATTTATTTTGGTTATATCCCACCGCTCAGTGAATGAACTAAGCGATCTAATTATTATGCGTGTATTTTAATAATGAGACCATTGAGGATAAAGTCAGTATTTAACATGGATGCCTCATGTTCCCTATTGAACGATTATAGAATATCCGAACATTGGCATAGTATTCAGAATTAATACCGCATTATGCCAAACCAATCAATGTTCTGATTGGGGGGTCACAAGTCGGCAAGGAAGACGCACGTACCATAATAGTGAACTGACATACGAGCATGTAAGGGAGCATGAAGCATGAGTTTAAGATTGAAATTATTACTCAATACGGATAGTAAACACAATTCCCCTAGCATACTGACTAGCATTATGACAATCATATATACGCCACACCAGGTTATGAAAAATATAAAACGAGGACCAAGATATTTAGTCGTAAAATAACGATATAACATCTTGTAGTAAGGGTTCAGTGCGGCCTCGAACCTGCTTCACACGATGTTGCGATACCAGTGCGTTATCACTAGACCACGAAATGCCAGTATAACAAAGCTCAGACGTAAGCGAATTTAAGTTAACAGTGAACAAGGCATTTCACACCTTATCGTGCCTAACAAAATGATCTTTTGTTCGCAAATCTAAAGGCTGAATGGTCATTATTTATAGTAACTGAAACATAACGTTCAGTTAGAGGAACTTTAAAAAATAATAAAACTGTAATATGCTGAAGATTAGTTAAATACGAATGTCACTTGAATACATATTTAAGATACATTTGAATCCAGGAACCATACCTGTGATAAAATAGTTAATTTGCCGTGCTGCCAGAATAAAATTCTACATTTCTATTGAGATACCCGGACTTATTCGAAGTATATAAAAAATATAGCCAAACGGTATAAAAGGTTACCAAAGAGCTCAAAACCGAAATCTGTGTTACACACAGTTCATACCATTATTGCGGATTTTTCAACTCTGTCCTGTGGACGGAGTTACCCGGGCTCTAAGAGCCCACCATTATGGGTACTGGTCGTGGTAGCCCGATGTCTTTCATTATTATCGGTAGTCCCCCTGGCCGGATAGTTGGGTTTACCTAACGGCTGCCTTTCCTCACCTCTCATGCTCGCTTCCATCTCCACTAACACCCTGGCCGGATGGTTGGATGTACCTAACGGCTGCCTTTCCTCACCTCTCATGCTCGCTCCCATCTCCACTTACACCCTGGCCAGATGGCTGGGTTTACCTAACGGCTGTCTCTCCTCACCTCTCATGCTCGCTCCAGTCTCCACTAATCCCCCTGGCCGGATGGTTGGGTTTACCTAACGGCTGCCTTTCCTCACCTCTCATGCTCGCTCCCATCTCCACTTACACCCTGGCCGGATGGTTGGGTTTACCTAACGGCTGCATTTCCTCATCTCTCATGCTCGCTCCCATCTCCACTTACACCCTGGCCGGATGGTTGGGTTTACCTAACGGCTGCCTTTCCTCACCTCTCTTGCTCGCTCCCGTCTCCACTGGCATCCTGGCCGGATGATTGAGTTTACCTGACGGCTGCCTTTCTTGACCTCTCATGCTCGCTCCGGTCTCCACTAATCCCTAAGTGTATTACGTTTAAACGTTTAACGGTCGCGTTTCGTGCTTTGTTAAAAAAAAACGTTTACAAAAATATTAAACGATTATACTACAGACAATATCAATATAATAAATATTGGGGTGCAAATAACGTAGCCGACTAGCCGTAAGACGTATATCGATGACGAACTGCGAAATCCGGGTACTTGCGGAAAATCCGAGCACTACCGAGTTCGGCAGTAATTTATTTCTGATTGGTTAGCGGATGGCACGGACATTAACGTAAACTAACGGAAAATCTTCGCTACTTTCCGAATATCTTACAACTTGGAAACAAAACAGTGCATATTCCGCCATCTTGAAATATTTTAATTGATTGATTAGCAAAGTAAAGCACTGCCGTAGCATGTTGAAAAGCAATATTTTAAACAAACCATATATTGATTTTGTTTTTGTTAACTGGTTTTTCATTTTCTGTGGTCAAACGATATGCAAATTGCATTTCATGTGCAGAATACGTACATATTTTTCGGACGGTCGTTTTCGGATACAGTATTTTCTTCGATTTTACATTATTTTCGACGTTCTTTCAATTGTTTTTATAGAATGACGAATACACATGAGGTGATATGGATGGTCGGGTTTATAATATTTTATGGTTTTAAATATGACGTCATTGCGCGAATGGGATACGCACTGAATATAACTTCGGGAAATAATTCCTATCGCTACTTTCAGTTTGGAAATGCGATGGTACTGATGCTTTTAAAACGGACATAGGGATACCGTTTAAACGGTAACGTTTCAATAATTTCATTTCGTTTAAACGTGTAGAAAAATCTGTAAACGTGATACCCTTAATTATCCCTCATCATACCACCTTCCTCCTTCCTCTACACATCTCTATCTATGCTTTCACTCTTTTCTCTACCTCTTTCCCTATTCTTTCACTCTGTCCTCTCTCTACTCTCCTCTAACTGTCGATATTATCACTTTTCCCTTACTCTGCTCTCTATCCTTTCTCTCTCTATACTGTCACATCGCGCGCTCTCTCTCTCTCTCTCTCTCTCTCTCTCTCNTCTTCTCTACTCTGTATCCTCTCTCTCTCTCTCTCTCTCTACACTCACTTCGCCCTTTCACTTCTTTCTCTACTCCTAAACTCTCCCTCCTCTCTCTCTACTACGAAACCAATCCGACGTTACTTTTTCTTTATTTTCCTGCGCCGTCAAAATTGCCCTGTGTTAACTTTTAACAATTATTATAAAACCATAAATTGTTTAATATTTTGAAAAATATCAAGTATCAAAGAATCGTGCGCAGTGATCATCATCGTCGTCGTCGTCGTCGTCATCATCATCATTATCGTTGTAAATGTTATCATTATCATCAGCATCATTGTCATCACCACCGCCACCATCATCAGTACAATTTTCATCATCACCTTTAGCAATGGCAGCACCATATTTACCATTCTGTTTTGGTTTACACATGCTAATGGAACTGTCATTTTCACCTTTCAAGCACGGAAGCTTACCACATGTTTACAAGGGTAAACTATTGAAGAGCACACACTTTCTCTTTAAGATGGTTTTTGTTATTGTCATCCAATGCACTAATTGGCTCTCGGATACATGTATCATTTTAGTGTCTATGTTTCAACATCGCATATTAACAATTCATCAGGGATCGATCATTTATCGATCGAACACCTCCGTAAATCGACGATATTGTGTGCACGAGCATTACTTAAAAAAGGCGGACTACAAACAGGATAATAACATATCCAGTGGGATTTCTAAGTTCTCGGACGCTCTTTCGCATTTTAACAAAACCGTTGACATTAGCGAATGCAGACGATAGTGTTTTCGCAATTTCGCGGTAATAAACATGGACACATTTTCCGTTTAAAGTATAAAAATTACATGAACAAGCGACTCATAAACATGACTGAATATTTTTCTGTTATCCGACGCTAAAATAAAGAATGTTGAATATCGTTTTACCAATCCCTAAAGGAACTAATTTTGATATTTAATTCGCAATTTTTCATGACCATTCTGGTCATGGTAAAAATAACGCTGGCAAACTCAAAACAATACAAATTTAATCATAATGAAGTTAAACATTTAAAAGTTTGTACTTCAGATGAGAGAAGACCTATTCATGTATTGCTGCCAAAGAACTACAAAGTGGTCCAATTAAACAATCGATCATTATTTATCAAAAGACTCGTAATTAAGCATCATCGCGTGGTGAAATTCTCGTCTGGTACTGAACGTTTGCAGCGGAAGTAAATAGCAATATATGGCTTCCGGTGTAGGCTCCTTGTTACCATGGGAACCACTTTGCGCTCCCTGGCGGTAATAAAGATGGCTCTTAAACTGGCATGACAAAAGACGAATTTCCATTAAGGAATGATTTACGCCTGAAAATGACATACTTTCCAGCTAACATTTTCTTAGCATTCGATCTGAAGACGTTTTGTTCAGTGCGTTATCTGATTGAAGAAAACACCGTTATTGCTCATGTACCAGATATAAAACATCGTGGGCACCCAGAATAAACGCACTTTGTTATGAGTAACAAACCTAAACAATCATGCCAATTATATTATTTTCTTGACTAAAAAAATAATTAGGTATAGCGATCATGTTAACATATTAAATATTTAAGGCTATATACAATTCTAATTTGATGTAAGTATAGGAACCAATAGTGGCTAACCTTGGCAAAGACCCTCAACAATCTCCTTAGCGCTATTGGGTTTGTTGAAACTTTTTTTTAACAAAAATATTTATTAGAAGAATAGTCCACAGAATATTGGGAACAAAATCCCTAATGTTCAAAATGAAAATTGTTACAAATAATCTATGTACATTCTGTAATTTGGAAGTTGAAAATATAGTTCACTTGTTCTGGTACTGTCCATATACCCAAGAAATTATTAAATTTGTTGTTGATATTGTTCGTAGAAATAGACCAAGCATACATATTCCCATTAAATGTCAGGATCTAGTACTTGGAATTATTAATCCAAAGAGGAATGATTTAAATATAGTATGCCTATAGCTTAAACGGTATATCTTTCATTGTCAAAGAAAAAAACAGAATCCCTTCAAAGTACGGACTTGTAAACAGTATGAAACAAACTTTTGAAATTTACAAAAGTACAATTAAATCAGAAGAAGAATTAAAAATATAGTCCCTTGTGACAATATTTACTGACATCTCATATAATGACATAACTAACCATAACACATAATTGAAATAATGCTTACAACATATGTATTTGTTGTCGTTGTTGTAAACTCTGCATTATCAGTTTTCGTATATGATGAAATTCAGCACTTACTATTTAACTTTCTTATGTGCAATTTTTTTATGTTAAATGATATGTACATATTAATATTCAACACTAATTTAGTTTGTATTGTACAAACTAGTGTCTGTTGTTGTTGTTGTTAAATACATGAACTATAACACAATTATAATTTTATATGAATGTATGTTTGAATGTACGACAATTATACGTATTATATAATTATATATTATATTTAATTACCAAATTGCTGTACATGAAATACTCTGTTATATGAAATTCATACTACTATATAAAAAGCTTTGTATGCATGTAATATTCTTCGGAATGAATAAAATTTTGCACTGAAAAAAAAAATATTATGAGATTTTATGACATCATTTGTTAACATGTGTGAACTAAAGTTCATATTATTGACACATTACGGTTTATCCCGACGAATGGTCTAGTAAGTTTGTGTTGGCATCCACTTTGTGATATTAGAATCTTTATTTTTTGATATACGGTCATGTACTTAGTTTTTAGCCAACCACGTTCTACAAAATGCGAGATTCTTTAATTCGAGTATGAATAAAAACGATTTGAAAAAATAATCATTATAGATAATTTATGGTGCTGGGATTAAGGTTCTGCGTTGCATGTCATTATTGTTTATATCAATAAAATATATTATCATCGGTGTAATGTGTAATGCCAGTTGTGAATTGTTGAGTTTTTCTAAAGATTCAACGCTAATTTACATAGTTACATTCATAAACACGTCATTAGGCCGTGCATTTTATTGTTTATCTTGAAAAGCTAGTTTGTCTCTTTGTCTCTTATCATGCGTTATAGTTTAATAAATCTACATATCAGATTTGCTCGTCAAATAAATATTTACATTGCTTACGTGCGTTAGAACAAACAGGTCATTATCAGAACATTAAACAGATAGATTTCATAGTAATCTAACCTTTTTCATTGCCCGCAATGGGTAGATTGGCGGCTTATTTACAAACTGATATGAAAAAAAAACGGTACATGGCAGTTGTTTGATGTAAATTGTGGATCGAAACCCCTTCGATTTAATTTGATTTTTTCTATTATAAACTTACTGAAAACTTCCGAATCCGAAACGACCATGTTTTGTTATAATCGTTTCTTAAGGCTCCATATATATTTTTAATATCATACACGTGCGGTGGACAATATGTCATAAATAACAAATGATAACATATGAAAAAAAAAATCAAAATGCATGTATATACTGTGTTATAACAAAACGTGTGCTATTGTCATAAACATACGAGTGCCAATAAAGATTGTTAAAGATTCTTATATTAGCTCTTTAATTAAGTTCAAACGTGTAACTAAAGTTATTTATGTAACAACTTAGGACATAGATCTGGTAAAATTAAATATTATAAAAGTTGGTATTTTAGTTTTTTGTTTTAAAACGGGCATCTAAAGACTGTATTATAGCAAC
The DNA here is from genome assembly GCA_007657795.1 of Dreissena rostriformis. Lineage (NCBI taxonomy): Eukaryota > Metazoa > Mollusca > Bivalvia > Myida > Dreissenidae > Dreissena > Dreissena rostriformis. The sequence goes on along the minus strand of VMBQ01000065.1, from coordinate 176,126 downwards.
ACCAGGGGCGTAGATAACCTCAAAACATTGGAAAGGCGGTCCAGTTTCTGACCTTGGAACATAAAGGGGTTCGTTTGAGTGGGTTGTCCTCTCCCGTGGTTCCGATTTTTTTTTTACAATAACAATTAATATGGTGCGTTTTGGGGGAACTTTCATGTTGGTATAAATGCTCGATTTTTGTCTCACTGTCAGTTTGTCATGAAATCAGTTTGTCCAATGCCGCCGACGACGACCCAGAAATCTCAAGAGTTATTATTTTCTTTCCATAAACTCGTGCTAATTAAAACATAAAATTATGTGAAGGTTTATGTATTCTAATGACGGAGTTTAACAAGTGATATGAGTGGCACTCCCTGTCGTCGTGTTTCCGGAACTTCACGGGACCCGCTTTCCAGTTGGAGAAGCCGTCACTGATGAAGCTGCCGTCCACCTTCCAGTTGCCGATCTTGCCCGTCTTCTTGGCCGCCATGCAGAGATGGCAGAACGCAAAGTCCCGGCTCTGAAAAGAATAACATTGTAACAAATTTTGTGTTAAATATTAATGATAATTATAAAAAAAAACATTATTAAGCAACAATACGAGTATTATTTGTATGTGTTTTTTTCTAAATTTCGTTTGTATTTAGATCGACGTTAGGTTCATAAAAGATAAGAACGATCGCAAATTAAAAATTAAAACTAATATACATACCTCATCGTAGTGGAGCCATGTGAACGAATCAAACCAACTAGATTGGAATGAACGTTCTGGCTTTTTCTTCCCGAATGTACGCTTAGGAAAAGCAAAATTTCGAGGCTGTTAAGGAATACTCATTTTGGACATTAAATCTTAAACTTCCGGAGGGGTTTCTTCCGTACACCCATTAAACAATTATATATATGATATTGTTTTAATGATTTCTAATCAAATAATAACTGTTATAATTAGAGAACAAAACATTTTCACTCAAATTAATGTTTTTCACGAGTATATTTACTCAAAATTGTTTTAAGTGGCAGTAACCTTTGAATTAAAGCGATCAATTAAAATTAAAAGAATAGCCTGTCCTTAATCAAAACACCAACAGTGCAAACAAGGAAAAGAACAATAAAACAATTAACACAATGACATTTACCCGGGCCCCTGGTTTATGACACCTAACAAGGGATATTGACACATCACTATTGGCAACCTCGGAGCAGACGGAGAGGGGACACATGGCTTCTGCACTGACGGCGCGTGATTACAAAAAATACTGGTTTTGGGGCGGCGAGTTTTTGGGGATTTTACGTTTTATTTATATAACGACGACTAGCTGAAATATTGGGGAGGCGGCCGCCGCCCCTGATTCCCCATTACCTACGCACCTGAACATAGGAAATATTATACAAGTAAACACACATATTGGTCAATAAGTTGTTGAATATCAATGGTGTAAAATTGATATTGTATTATCCGAGGGGTTTGAATTAAAATTAAGCGATGTATTCTTTAGACATCGGAAACACTCCGCGACGCGTTGTCCGATTTACTGTTTTAAATACGAAGCACAGAATCAACATAATCATTTAACACCGTCTCATAGATCAACAAGACTTTTTGAAGTGCTAAAATCGAGTTTTTGTTGATTTAAGTAATCTTATATTTATTTTGTTTATATCCCACCGCTCAGTGAATGAACTAAGCGATCTAATTATTATGCGCGTATTTTAATAAAGAGACCATTGAGGATAAAGGCAGTATTTAACAGAGATGTCTCAAGTTCCTTATTGAACGATTATAGAATATCCGATCATTGACATAGTATTCGGAATAAATACCGCATTGTCCAAGTTCTAACAGATACAGTAAATAGACGTACAATTCAAGACATTTGAAATTAAAATAGCATTTTTATGGCAGACTTAAAAATAATGAGATTTTCAAAGACTTTTAAACAAGAGGGCTCCGAGGATCCCTTAACGCTCACCAGAAAAATTATTGCTTCGTGGTATAATACTCGAGACCCTTTGTTTGACGATATCGGCATAATTTGAACATATCTTACTGTAGAAGTCTATGTTTTCTAGGCTAGATTTTTTCCTTCCATTGCTTCCAAACGTTTTTTTTTATCATCAAAACTACATGTTGTTGTATCTATAACTTACCATATGTATGTGCAGATATGTAGCATAATGTAACATGCCTTACCATCAACTGGTTATATATTTCTTTGCCATGTGTTATATGTGGAATGATGTGCATATTGCCTTTTTATCTATCTATCTAATACATTCCACACCAGCACACGAGTGGCCAATTCTTAAATATATATTATATATATATATATAGTTACTTGGTCAATCTGTATATCTTCTATTGTACACCGAGGAATAATGTCCCTATGTATAATGAAACCGTGAAATTTGTTTTCTGGATTTACAATTTTTAGTGCATGCATTATTGTCCATTGTAGAAGCATACACCAATAAACGGTGTTTGATTTCACTTGACTTGACATCACTTGAGCAAAGGTATGAACCATGCACTAATATCAGGCAGCTTCTAGAACGACATAGTGCTCACGGTGTTTATTTATATCTCTGCTTGTTACAATGCAAGAACATGCTCAAGTTTATCATTTATCCTTATATATTACTTTTCCCTTGCTACTTTTATATTACGATAGAGTGTATATTCTTCAATATATCATCGACCTATCAATTCGCCCTTTATTCCAATGATGGCAACGAACACGCGCAGCGGCATAGTGCAACACGGATCTATCTTCTTTCAAAACAGGAGGCAGATACGCTCCTTTAAGTCGCAAAAGTAGTGCAAAAATATGTAGTGCATGAGTATACCGGTTAAGTGTGTGCACGTGGTCGACACGTGCAAACATATGTAGTGTATGAGTATAGAATGTACCTGTTTAAGTGTGTGCACATGTGCGGAGTGATCTTACTTAAAGGTACAACTCCATGCACCTACAACTGATACCACAGACTTATCCAACAAAGATGTTACGATAACTTTTTAAGTTACGACTTAATTGTTTAATTGGAAAAAAATGTCTATGACCCGTCAGTTTCTGAATGAAAGGACACGCTAAAACAATGGAAATGAAAACTGTAACTGTAATTATTTGAGCCGAGTTCTGAGAAATCTGGGCTAAATGTATGTGCGAAGAGTATCATCCCAGATTAGCCTGTGCAATCAGCCCAGGCCAATCAGGGACGACACTTTTCGCCTAAACTAGATTTTCGCTAAGAGACCATGCTTTAAACAAAAATACCATAAAAGCGGAAAATGTAGACCCTGATAAGCTTGCGGACTGCACAGGCTAATCTGGGACGACCCCTTACGCACATGCATTAAAACCAGTTTCCAACAGCGAGGCCCATTTCATAAAAGACGCTGCAGCTAAACATTATTTCTTTGTTTCGCCAAAACTGTTTTGCTAAATGAATGGAAACGTACCATAATATCTTTAATAAGATGGGTTTCTGGTCCGTGGCCTTATCGTTCTCGAAATAGGTTATTACCATAATCCTAAATATGTCACATGGGCGTTTATGAGGTACAGTGTAATTTGTTGTTCACTAGAACATAGACGCATACATGTTTTATTTACTGAGCAATAACAAACTGTAAAATATTAGCCTAAAACAGTTTCAAGTAATTAAGAATAAGATGAAAGAGTACAATTCAAGCTTGTGTTCACTGGTCACCGAAAATCGTCCAAACACTGATTTCAACTTGGCAACTTTCTTCCTTAGTTTGCATCTTCAACTGACAGCATAAGAAATATCTTGAAACATTTGCTTTCTTGTAACTGACAAATGTTATCTAAAAAGTATTTCTGTTTTTTGTTTACGTTAAGCCATCGTAAACATTTAACCTATTAAAGTATATAAATTCATTTTTGAAATTGTTTTCATCCGCCCTTTTGTCATGTCCATATGTAACCATGTGTTATTAATGGTATGCATCTGTAATGTCATTAGCACGTTCAAAGTCAGATTATGACATTCAAAACATATAAGGAGCCTTAAAAACGATTACAACCGAACATGTTCGTTCTGGATTTGTCAGTTTTCAGTACGATTATAATAGAAAAAAAAATCAAATAAAATCGAGTGAGTTTCAATCCAAAATTTACACCAAACAACTGTCATCTACCGTTTTTCCATATCAGTTTGTAAATAAGCCGCTAATCTACCCAGTACGGGCAATAAAAGTGATGAGATTGCTATTAAATCTCTCTGTTAAATGTTCTGATGGTGACCTGCTGGCTATCTAGCACGTAAGCAATGTAAATATTTATTTGACGAAAAAATCCGATATGTGGATTTATCAAAGAGACAAACTCGTTTTTCAAGATATACAAAACAGAATGCACGGCCTCGTGAGATAACTGACGTGTATACGAATTTATGTAAATAAATTGTGCTGGTCGTTTTGAATCTGTAGTAAAATACAACACTACACAACCGGCGTTACACATTACACCGGTGCCATTGTAAAAGATGGCGTTTAAAATAACATATTTTACTTTTATAAACAATAATGACATGCAATGCAGAATCTTCATCACAGCACAAAAAATCATCTGTAATATAAAGGTTAATTGACTCATCCAGGTCTTTATTTTCTCAAATCTGTTTATATATACACCGTGAATAGGATCTACCATTTCGTAGAGCGTGATTGGCTAAAAACTAAGTACATTACCGGATATCAGAAGATACAGATTGGACTAATATCACACAGTGGATGCCAACACTAACTTACTAGACTATGTGTCGGGCAAACCGTTTTGTGTGAAGAATAAGAACTTAACGTCCACCCATGTTAACACATGATGTCATATTTATACCTAAGAATAAATATTTTTTGTTTAATACAGTTTCAAAATAACCAATAGCACTAAGGAGATTATCGAGGGTCTTTGCCAAGGTTAGTCATTCACATGTAACATAACAATTGGTTCATATACGTAACATCAAATTTAAATTGTAGATAGCTGTGAATATTTAATATGTTCATATGATTGCCATACATAATTTATATTTAAGAAACAAAAAAATACATGACTTGATTGTTTAGATGTGTAACCCATAATGCATTACGTGTATTCTGGGTGCCCACGATGTTTTACATCCGGTCTATGAGCAATGACGGTGTTTTCTTCAATCAGATAACGCACTGAACAAAACGTCTTCAGATCGAATGCTAAGAAAATATTAGCCTACAAGAATGTCATTTTCTGCAATCACCTTCAGGCGTAAATCATTACTGAATGGAAATGCGTCTTTTGTCATGCCAGTTTAAGAGCCATCTAAATTACCGCCAGGGAGCGCACAGTGGTTTCCATGGCAACAAGAAGCCCACACCGGAAGCCATATATTGCTATTTATTTCCGCTGCACGCGCTCGGGAGCAGACGAGAATTTCACCGCGCGATGTTGCTTAATTGTGAGTTCTTTGATAAATTATGATTGATTGTTTAATTGGACCACTTTGTAGTACTTTTGCAGAAATACAAGAAAAGCTATTCTCGTATATGAAGGACAAACTTTAAAAGGTTAAACTTCATAATGATAACATATGCATTGTTGGAAATTTTGCCGGCCTAATTGTATTCATGACAAGAATTGCCATTGTGAAAGAGTTTGCGAAGTTAATATAAAAAAAAGTTCCTTTAGCTAGGAGTGTTGACATGATTTTCAAGATTTTATCTTTTTTAGCGTCGGGTAACATAAAAATAACCATTCGTGTTTATGAGTCGCTTTTTATATAATGTTCCTACTTCAAACAGAATATGTGTCCCTGTATATTATCACTAAATTGCACAAATATTAGCGTCTGCACTCGCTAATGTCAACATTTGCGTTAACATGCGAAAGAGCGTGTATAGGGCCTCTCAGTTAAGCAAAAGTCATTTGCACTTCCGGCTAATGTCCCTTAAAGTCAATAAGCGTCCCCACTCCAACACAATATTTATGTACTAAAATAACACGACTTAACAAAGCTTTGTAAATCAGCTATATAGTTAATACATTCTCGAAGACTGCTTAATGGAATTTCGTTGTAAACGACCGAGTGCTTAGAAATCACGGGATATGTTATTAGCCTGTTTGTAGTCCGTCTATTCTAACTAATGTTTTCTAACTAATGCTCGTGTACACAATATCGTCGCTTTATGTAGGTGTTCGATCGATTAATGATCGATCCCAAATGAATTGTTAAAATACAATGTTGAAACATTGACACTAAAATGGTATACATGTATCCGAGAGCCCATTAGTGCATTGGACGACAATGCAACACACCAGTTTAAAGAGAGAGTGTTCGATCTATAATAGTTTACGCTTGTAAACATGCGACAAGCTCCCGTCTTTAAAGTATTGAAAATGACAGTTCTAACATCATGTGTGAACCAAAACAGAAGGGTTAATATGGTGCTTCCGTAGCTAACGGTGATGATGATGGTGGTGACGACAATGATGCTGATGATAATAATTTGTATTACAATGATGATGATGATGATGATGATGATGATGATGATGATGATGATGATGATGATGATGATGATGATGATGACGACGTCGGACGATGATAATGATGATGATGATTTTTTTTTATCATTATTATTATTAGTTTGATGGTGTTGATGATGTAGTTGGTAACTGACAACGATCACTTTATTAATTGGGCATAGCTCAATCTTCGTTTCCTGTCAATGATGGTTTTATTTTGAAATGAGCTGAAGAACAATTGAATTGGTGGGATTTCTGTGTAGTTGGTTTGATTTTTGCGCAGTTGAATGGCTTGAATTCATCCAATGTTTCGTTATACAAGTTTGGAGACAATGCGAATTGAAATACAATAGTAGCGTGCAAAGCATTCCAGTATCGCTATCAAATATCGCTTCATTAATGGAATAATTCGAATACCACATGTATCTTCATGAACCTTATTTAGAATAATATTATATTTATGCGGCACGTCAGGGGTCATGCTCATGAATACAATTTCTGAAGTATACAATTTTAAACTTCAAAGCATGTACATTGTATAAGTTAGTCATCACAGCGGAATGTGACATGGAATATAACAACTGAATTATTTCGCTTGAGCTCGAACAATTACATTGTCTGATAATGCAAAGACGTTGTCTATTGAGTACTATTGTTTATGTATTAACTGCTTATACCTTATAACTTACTTACATTACTTGATCTCTCGTTGAAATTAAATATAAAAAGGCTTCAAATCGCTTTTCGAAGCTACTGTTTAAGCTGCTTAATCATACGTGACAATTAATATAGTAATTTAGCTTATTACCAGTAGAGAAATTATGCAAAAGTTTATGCCCGACCTTTTGTAAAACTGTACCGGTAACCTACATTCCTTTTAAGAGTAAACAGTTACAGATATAATAAAAAATATCAATGCTATTAATCAACAATTCCACCCTTATATCTGTCAAGAAATTTATATGATCCTCTCTCTGGGAAATGGGGCTAAATGCATTTGCGGAAAGTGTTGTCTCATATTAACCTGTGTAGTCCGGACATGCTACTCAGGGACGACACTTTCCGATGTTATGGTTTGTTTCGTTTAAGGGAAGTCTCTTCTTAGCGAAAATCCAGATTAGGCGGAAAGTTTCGGCACTGATTAACCTGTGCGGACTGCATAGGCTAATTGGGACGACACTTTTTGCACATGCATTAAGCCCCAGCGTGGGGTGTCTGGATCAGATATATTGATTTGTATTTCTAATCCTATGTTATATTGCTTAATTATCTGTACATATGATAAGTGTTTGTTAATCTTGACTAATTCTACACACACATNTATTATTATTATTATTATTATTATTATTATTATTATTATTATTATTATTATTATTATTATTATTATTATTATTATTATTATTATTATTATTATTTTTATCATTGTAGTCAAAGTAGAATTTGCATCTATCTTTTTTAAGTATTTTGTCTTAAGATTTCCAAAACGACGACTAATATTTACATCTTAAACAGTCATCTTTATCTATGTAACTTTATATTCAAGGGAAAGACCCCCGATAATGTTGTAGAACTTAAGGTCCAACCCTTTTTCCATATTTTTTCTTTGTGTGAATTGTAATTTATTTGTAATTGTCAATTTGGAAATAAAATATGTTTAAACTAAACTAAACAGGGACGACACTTTCCGATGTTATGGTTTGTTTCGTTTAAGGGAAGTCTCTTCTTAGCGAAAATCCAGATAAGGCGGAAAGTGTCGGCACTGATTAACCTGTGCGGACTGCATAGGCTAATTTGGGACGACACTTTTTGCACATGCATTAAGCCCCAATTTGCCACAGCGTGGGGTGTCTGGATCAGATATATTGATTTGTATTTCTTATCCTATGTTATATTGCTTAATTATCTGTACATATGAAAAGTGTTTGTTAATCTTGACTAATTCTACACACACATGCATGTGTTTTCACTTTATTAGGTTATAGAGGAAACAACAATAACGTACGGTGTGGTTCATTATTTGAAACAAGTATCCTGATTATGAAAATTGTTAAAAAAATAAACTATGTGGGATAGTAGATTAAGAGACAGAACATAGTTGAAATATCGTTGAAACATCATAAAACATGATATTCGCATTTTAGAAAATTGTAGAACCATAATAGAAACATGACAGAATCATAGAAGGAACATAATATAAACCTGATTGTTTCATTGGTAAAGCCCTGGAGAAAACAAGAGAACCAGAACGGCCCTAAGTCGCTCGTTGGATGGAATTGACCTGCTCTGTGCAGCTTTTGACATGTTTCAGAAATCCGCCTATATATCCTTCAAACACATGTTCTGAGCAAGTTTCGTGTGACCTTTTGAAGTGTTCACAAGGTTTCATTATTGCCATAATAGGAAAAACTAGCATCCTGTTTAATAAAAACCAGGACGGGGCAAATGTATACCCCAGGGACAGCATTTGAACAAACTTGGTAGAGGACTACCATGCGATGTTAGACGCCAAATACTAAACCTTATGGCCTTGCGGTTTGGGAGGAGAATACTGTTCACTATATACATATCAGGAAATCAAGTTATCCACCTCTGGTCCTTGTCGTTTGAGGGGAAGATTTTTTATAATTATTTTGCTATAGAAGTCTATGTAAATCATGTTACCCCTTGGGCGTGGAAATTTCCGAACCCAGGGGCATGATTTGAACAGACTAAGTAGAGGACCACGAGAAGATATAACACACCAAATATTAAACCCCTGGCCCGAGAGGTTTCAGAGAGTTTTTGTAGAAGTTTTCATTTTTCTGATTTTTCATGAAGTCATGGAAAATTACAACGATTGCATATGTATTGATAAAATAATATGGACCCGATAAACGAGCAAGTACGTACATATATTCACTGAATAACGTTCATATATTTGATTAAAAGTGCATCATCCTTATAGTCATTTTTATGTTTAATGCTTCAACTCTGGCTTAATGCTCTAAATGTGTTGATTATATAATCATCATTATTATCAAAAGCTGTTCTGTATTTAGTATAGGTGTATTACAATTCCTCTTTAATATGAATTATACATGATACTCGAGTATTTATCAAACGCAGTTTTTGTCATTGATATGTCATGGAAGCAATGAATTAAATACTGGATGCAATGGAGGCATTCACACGGTTCTATTATTTACACCTGCGTCTTAATTAAACATCACATTATACAAACATTAAAGCTATTAAGATTCTCCAAGCATTATTCGTGAATTGTAGACAGGATCAGTTTTTCATTAGGTATCATAATCTTTTCACAGTAATTGTGTGGTAATAAACATTATGACGTTATTTTATATTTTACAAAGAAAGGACGTATTTAATGGAAGTTATGATGCTGCGACAGCAATAACAGTTTTATGGGTTTTTTTTATAACATTTATTAACGCATATCGAACATATCTTACAGTTTATGGACGATAAAGGATAGCACCTCAAAGGAAGTAAAACAAATGTATTGAGCTTACATTCGCATAACAGATATTTGAAAAGTCGCTAAAAAACGACACTTTGTTTCATTAAAATTGATATAGAATCTTACAACAAACATTCATGAAAAGTGATAATCATACTTATTGTATATATTTAATATTTTTGTTTGATAATAATTTCGGTTGTATGAGGTGAAGTTATTATTACAATGCTTCAGTGATCGACAAAATGATCTAAAGTTGTTCATGAAAAATAAAAGTTAGGCAATGGCATTCATACATGCCTTAAACAAGGAAATGACAAATTTACACAAAGCACGTTTTTTTTTTAACAACAGTTGTATAAAAGTGTAAAAAAGTGAATACAAGTAATGGAAGTGGCAATTCTATGTGGTATGTGTAATGTATGATTCTACAATTTCAACTTCTTCATCAGCGAACATGTTTACAATCATGTACATACTTAAATATAATTAAAATTGACTCCACTCTTACACAGTCTATACCCAACATTGTTGTATCACATGATCTGCTTTGTGGTATCACTGTCAATATACTCTATCAAATCTGCGTCTCTTCTAGAGGGAGATCTGTTGTACGTGCTTGTACTAGTTCCATTGCTATGTCCATTTGTTATTAGTTTCGCCTTCCCATATGTCACTTCCGTTTTGTTGCGGGTTACCTGATTATCTCTGTCACACGCCTTTGATTTAGTTATAGCATCTGCCTCCATGAGATCGTGTTTCGCACTTTCACTGTTATTGATATGATCTGCGTCATGCCTCGCATCACCGTTTGAACACAATTTGTAACCTGATAGAGTTTGAAAATCGTCTGCCTGAGACGTGCGCTGTTCAGGCGAAACTACTTCCGTCCTGTGGCGACCCTCCACATCGCAGACGACAAGCACCTGTTTAATGTTTCCTTCCGGTGTTCCACTTGTGCCGTCTGCATGACTTATATTACCTTCATCCACCACCGTGGCAGAAGCAAGCGCACTATTTTCATGCACGTTGTCAGATGATTCAACATGTTCTTCCTCAGAATCGGTGTATTCTTCCGCGACGGAGCGATACGGAGGCGGTGCTTCGTCCATTCCATAAACCCGTTCGTAAGATGGCGGCGCATGAAGGTTTGTCGTCTGCCCATTTGCGCGATGTTTCCCGCCCAGTTTCTTCTTTCGGAACAAGACAGTGTCATTGATGCTGCGGAGAATAACTCTGCAACGAAAAATGTGTAAATACGCAACAGATAAATACGTATATATTCACTGAAAGTATTTGAATCCCTCTATTCAAGTGTGGTTCATACCCATCAGCGTTGAAGGCACACTGAGGCGCGACCTGGCAGCTGCATCGGCTCAATTTGAGGACAAAAAACAAAAAATAACATTTCTAAAAATCGTATGACGGAATAATGCCATTTACTACATTATTCAATTGAAGCACAAGTGTGTTCTTCGTCTTTTGCATATTCTTTTGAATTCTTGTTTAAAGCAAAGCATACTTACTATCGCTGAACGAAGTTCTTAGAAACGCGATAAAAATGTATAAACTATATACAATCCCATATTTTAAATGATATAAAACCTTGACTATCAGTTCTTGTTCATGTAAATGTAGATCTACTTCACTGCGAAGAAAAACAAAAACGTGTCCATATTTGAAACGCGGACACACTCTAACATGAAACACGCAGGTCTTTACAGTTTCTCTTTGATATAGGTTCATAAAACATTAAATCGGCCACAACGATGCTTCCCTTATGAATCCGTTATTACAACTGTTTATGAGGACCTTCGGCGCCTGAGGCTGCATCATGTTTGGACCCAAAGTGAGTTCCAGCACTCCTACCCAATTAACTTACTAGACTNGGGGGGGGGGGGGGGGGGGGGGGGGGCAGAGTACCCGGAGGAAACTCCACCTGTCTGGTATGGTGACCACCAGCCTAACTGATATGCGTTCGGGAACGGGCATTGAACCCGGGTCACCTAGGTGAGAAGCGCATGTAACAACCACTGCGCTAACCGGACTCCGTAAGTGCGAATGTATGGACCTTATTCTGGTTTGATAAGGTATAAAGTGTTTACTTAACTAATGCAGCATTCTGTAAACATACACGGTAATGATCAGAAAACATTTAAAATGTATAATCAGAGATCCGGTCTCTTAATATTCAGAGGCTACACATGCAACAATTGTAAAAGTTTTTACTTGTAACTCATTTGCTATGCATTTGCATTCTCAATGGTTGTGGTAAGTCGTGTTAAACACGGTTTGAGCATCGTACAAAACGAACTAGGTGTTCTAGGTCAAGGTAAAATTTTCGAGGAGGAATTCACCCGGACCTCATTCCCAAGACCGCCTACACTAAAATGGACCTCCGGCTAGACAGTTGAATGAAATTCGTGTATAAAAAAGACTACGCATATTTTAATGTCGTGTTCTAACATAAAAAAAAACTAGTTCATTAATTTGCCGAGGTTGTGCCATTTCTTTACCAATTAGTTAGCACTTTGCTGACAATAGTCAAACGTTCCATAAAAAAAACATATTCTGATTGCTCACAACTCACCGACGGTTCGCTCGCCGGATGATAAGCAGGACGACTGCTGCGACGATTATCAGGGTTGTTATGGAGACAGAGGCGGCCACGACGGCAGTTACTGATCCGTCTGCAAAAAGGATTATACATGTACCATAAAAATAACTTGGTGTACGACTTATATACTCATTGGCTGAAATTGACTCGTTGTCTTTATTCAAAAACTTCGAGCAGCCAGCAAAGGGACGGATTTAATATATTTCCTTCGAATTCGAATTTGTTTAAATAGACTTCCTTTAAACCGGACGAATTTTTCTTTTTAGGAAATGAAAGGCCAAAAAGAAGTCCTTGCACATCCAGAAGCAGGATAAAGGCAAGCAGGCATGAACAGCACAAGTTTATCCGACACCCATAGTTTCTTTCTATAAAATCAGATAGCTGTAGGATAAATAGATATACTAGTATATACATTTACGATTTAAAGTCGTTGTCTGAGTGCCTCATTGAAACTAAGGTGACCATTGTTTCGATGTATTTAAAAAAAAACAACTTGTAAAAGCTGTGTTATGGCGTGACGTCGTTTTATCAAGAGGGCGTCATTTCAACAAAATCATGCAATACGATTGGTCAGTCGAAGGTCGAAGACTATGTGGTCAATAATAGGAGAAAATATGTATTGGTTAGTCGAACATACTAGTATGTGCTTCATATAAACAAGTGCTGCATGCAGGACCTTTTATTACAATTAAATATTCAAATTGCTTACTACAAATTCGTAACGTTGGAAAAAGGTCGTATGCGCATTACCGAGGGGGTTCCATGTGCTCGCAAGGGCATGGCTGCAGTTCTCCTCGTCTGATTGGTCCCCCTGTCCGCAGTTCTCGTATCCGTCACACCACGTGCTGGCCGGGATACAAATAGGGCGACGCGCGCATTTCGTAAAGCCGCGCCCACAATCGCCACGTGCTTCTGAAATAAACGCGAACATAATTAAACGATGTTTATGAAAAATAATGTCATTTTTGTCCACAATACTCTTTCAATATTGTGCAAGTTTCTGTGAAAACTCACATCATCTCAATACAGTCAGGCGTTTGCAGCTTTATCCCTGTGTAAAAAACTTTATAAATGTCTTATTTATCAATTTTTAAACTTTCAACGTTTAGACGACAATAACGTCGACTTTTAACAGTTTTCAATGAGTTCATACCTCTAAAAGATGTGATTAGGATTTTGAATCCGTCGTAGACGAGTGTGGGTTTGCCCTGGTAGTCTATTTTAAGCTGATTGGCCGTTGACTCGTAGTCTTGTATACCCTTCGCGTGCCCCTGATAGTATATGTTGTACAGTCCAAAGAGGCCTTGAGGAGGGGTAATCCTAACTTGCCCGCTCTCTTTGAAATCGAATATATGCAATCTGAAAAATATTGGTGGCATATTATAGATATTATGTCATGACTGTGTATGCGTATATATCACATTCGAACCGGTATGTCATGACTGTGTATGCGTATATATCACATTCGAACCGGTATGTCATGACTGTGTATGCGTATATATCACATTCGAACCGGTCGTCAAATACCATGATAACTCGGAGTTCCTTTCTTAGCATTAATTCATCCCTAACTATTGATATACATTAGCAGAAGCCCACTAGCCAAATGAACCTTATATGTGTGGTGGGCCCCTAGATTTCTGGAGAGAAAAACAACAACAACAACACCTCATCGTATACATACAATAAATGTTGAAAGAAAAAAATGTGGGCTTCTGTGGTCAAAATATTAGTTTGTAACACTGCCCTTTACGCCGACGACGTAAAATATAATCCCTATATAATCCGTTTTTCAGGCGACATAACAATATATATTTGCATATGCTTCGGTATGGTATAAAGCTGTGCTACGAAAGTCCATTGGTTATTTTATAACCGAATTTATACATTTTAAATGCATGGCAAATATTTAGCATGATGATTGGGATTAAGTTTAAGATACTTCATTACTAACTGAGACTTGCATATTCCGTGTCAAATGCATGTGCTGGTATTCGTGAGAGAATGCCGGCGTTTTATAAGCAGATGCAATTTCGTAACATTTCGTTACTTCGTAAACAAAGCCGCTGTGTGTAGCGGACATGAACGCAAATACACAAGACGACGAATAAACAGGGTCGCTACTGAATATAGCTTTCTGAGCGCCTTAAACGGGTTTATGTCATCACCAGAGATCGCCAAATGGCTTTCGAATGGCTAATTACGAACGCCATTAATACCAGGCCCGTGGGGCGATTGACAACATGTTTGCTCTCGTGATAACAGTCACCTTACGACTAAACAAACGGAACAATCTGTTTAGTTTGTGTGATTTGAGAGCTGGGTAAACATCGATAGGGGAATAGGCGAGGAATTTTATCAACGAAGTGTTCACATGCATTGACATTGGGTCTCGGACGGGAATTGATGGGGATAAGCTCAAGCTTTAAAGGACTGTTTGACTTCTCGGATTTATTGACCATTGACCTGTTATACAGGCTCCTTTATTGGAAAAAAAAATGCAAATGTGCACTTTATAGAAACACTTCGACTTTGGTCTATAACTCCTTTCCCTAGTAAGCAGTTTATTATAATATTACAATGTTGGTCTGAATTAGCTTGCATGACCTTCGTGCATTTTATCATCCATTTCTGTTTTGAACTTTATATCTTTGATAACTTTTCATAGTTTTCTTTTTTGATGATAAGTTACGTAGGTTAATTATCGCCCAGTTGACCAACCGGGCTTAATGCGCATGTGCGCAAAGTTTCGTCCGGGAAGACACTTTCCGCCTAGACTGGAATTTCGTTTAGAAGAGACTTCCTATAAACGAACGAATATATACAAAAGCGAAAAGTGTCGTCCCTTATGAGCCTGTGCGGACTGCACAGACTTATCTTGGACGATACTTTACGCATATGCATTAAGCTCGGTTTTCCCAGAGTGCGGCTCATATATATGTTTATCCGCATATGCATATACCTCTTTCTGCATGTATACATAGTAAAAAAGACATTATTCGTGAATATTTTTATAAACACGTTAATTACCCGATATACCACACTGCAATATGCTTGAGAGACAGACATAAATTTGTGAATTCTGAATATTACATAAATACTTAATCAATTAATTTGAGTCTCTACCTGTCTATTTCTTTTTCAGCGTCCGAAATTTCCAATGAAATAAAATGCACCATGAGCTTCCGGTCTGGTGACGTAATTACGTTGACGTCACAAGTGAGGTAGTGTTCCTCGGGCATGTCCGGTAGGAACCGGTTGGTAAGCTCGAGAACGATGGAGTCGTTGACGATGATTGGCTTCCGGTTAAAGTAGAAATGTGTGAGATACCCGTGCTGGGGATTGGTTCCCGTACATCCTGCAATGAACACACGCAGTATACGTATAATCAAGCCGGGTTCCACCAACGGTATCAGCAATTGGATTATAATTTATTAATATTTAATTCATTTGATTGCAATAAACCATGTGTAATTAAATGACGTTCGGGTGTGTTTTTGGATCCACTGCTCGTTTACATAGGTTTAGTAGAACTATCCACACGTTAATGCACATTTTAAAATACCTTGTCACATACAGACAAGCATCTATAGTTTTGATGTCAGTGCAAGATATAGAGCACGTGATTTAGTAAGGATCGTACAGATTTTCCGAGTATGTAATGATGATATTCTTTTTAATTGAAGCTTAAGCGAGAATTATGAATTAAGTGCAATAATCGATATTTAAAGGTCACACACATATGATGACTTTTTGTATGTTTCTTTAACTCGAAATTTGTCTGTAAGGTATTTGTATGCGTATAGAAAAGTCTGATAATTTCAAGTTTCTATTACAGATAATTTCACACATACATAGAGACAGAATGGGGACGAAAAGTCAAACAGACATTTAAAATATATTAATCCGTGAAACCTTATGCGTCACAAAAATCAGACACCATCTTTTACATAGTTTACAATGAAAATATAGATTTTCAACAGTGTTTGAATGACCATATTCAAATCTGCGGCGCGATATTGAATATTTTTCTCAATACGATGATGTGTGCGATGTGTCATTAGACGTTATTAATATTCAAGCTATTCAGAGTGAGTACTAACACACATTCTCCCGACATGCATTGAATTAATTAAATTATAAATATTGATCGCGCCGCGATTTATTTAAGTACACGCGGACTGTAGCGAAAAGGAAGTATGATTCATTTTGAACATTAAAACATAACATGTTTGCATGTTCCAGGAATTTACAGCAATACAATTATTATAGTTTGTGTTCAACCGTTTTGTAAGTTTATAAATTAATAAAATAAACCACGACTTTAGCTTTATAACATATTTAGTAGAATATGATAACCAGCCAATATAGTTCAGTAATGCACAAAATTGTTTCTTAAAACCAACTATGAAATGTCGAGACCCCAGACCCTTAATGTGTGTGCCGACTCTTGTTTCTTGTTGAGTTTGCGATCTGTTTTGCTACAATCGATCATATTCGCAAAATTTACTTTAACTGGAGCAAAAGTATGACTATGTATTATGAATTAGACAGTTACTAGAACGACTTTATTTGTTGAATTGAAAAGGCTGTTTATGACCCTTGACATTCTGAATGAACGGACAAGCTAAATACAAGAGAAATAAACATTGTAGCTGTAATTATTTGAGCCTAGTTCTGAGAAAACTGAGCTTTATGCATTTGTGTAAATTGGTATTCCAGATTAGCCCGTGCAGTCCGCACGTGCTACTCAGGGACGACGCTTTCCGTATAAACTAGATTTTCGCTAAGAAGGGACTTCCTTTAAACAAAAACAAAAAAAAAACACACAAAAAACAACATGAAAGCGGAAAGTATCGTCCGTGATAAGTCTGTGCCGACTGCACATGCACTAAGCACAATAGTCAACATGTATGTTTTATTTCGCCAAAACTGTTTAGTTAAATAAATGACAATGTACCATACAATCGTCAATAATATGGTTTTCTGGAACCATAAGAGATGATTGTAACCGAACATGTTCGTTCGTGATTTGACAGTTTTCAGAACGCTTGTAAAGAAAAAAATCGAATGAAATCGAAGTAGTTTCAATCCTGGATTTACATCAAACAACTGTCACCCACCGATTTTCCATATCATTTTGTAAATATGCCGCCAATCTACCCAGTACGGGCAATGAAAGTGGTGAGATTCGTATAAAATCTCTCTGGTAAATGTTCTGATTGTGACCTGTTAGCTATCGTGCACGTAAGCAATGCAAATATTTATTTGACGAAAAAATCTGATATGTGGATTTATCAAAATATATCGCATGATAAGAGACAAAGAGACATACTCGCTTTTCAAGATAAACACAAACTATGCACTGACTAGTAATTTAACTGACATGTATACGAACGTAATTTGCTCTGGTCGTTGAATGTTAGTATATTTCAACAATTCCCAACTGGCATAATACACATTACAGCGATACCATTGTAAAAAATGGCGTTTAAAATAACATATTTTATTGTTATTTACAATAATGGCAAGCAATGCAGAATCTTCATCACATCAATAAATCATATATACAGGTTTATTGACTCGTCCATGGCTATATTTTCACAATTCTTTTTTCCCAGACACCCGTGAAATATGGGATCTCGCGTTTTGTAGAACGTGATTGCATATAAACTAAGTACATGACTGGATATCAGAAGAATAAGATTGGGCTAATATCACAAAGTGTATACTTACACAAACTTATCAGATCGTGTGTCGAGTAAAACCGTTATGTGTGAAGAAGAAGAACTTAATGTTCACATACATGTATATTAATCAATTAAATCATATTTTTCACAAAAGGGCGAATATGTTTTGTTTAAAAAAGGTTCAACAAGACCAATAGCGCTTAGGAGATTATTGTTGATCTTTGCCAAGGTTGGACATTTACATTTAAACTATTGGTTCCTTTACGTAACGTCAAATTGAAATTTTAGTTATTTTTTAGTATTGAATATTTTCATATGATTTCTATAAATATTTATTTTTTCGAGAAAAAAAAATACATTGCATGATTGTTTAGGTTTGCAACCCATAATACAAAACGAGAATTCTGGATGCCCACGATGTTTTACATGCGGTCCATGAGCAATTGTGGTGTTTTGTTCAATCACATAACACTCTGAACAAAACGTCTTCAGATCGAAGGCTAAGAAAATGTTAGCTGGCAAGAATGTCATTTTCTGCATCACTTTCAGACGTAAATCATTCCTCAATGGAAATGCGTCTTTTGTCATGCCAGTTTAAGAGCTATATAAATTACCGCCAGGGACCGCAAAGTGGTTTCCATGGCAACAAGAAGCCCACACCGGAAGCCATATATTGCTATTTACTTCCGCTGCACGCGCTCGAGAGCAGACGAGAATATCACCACGCGATGTTGCTTAATTGCGAGTTCATTGATAAATTATGGTTGATTGTTTAATTGGACAAGTTTGAGGTTCTTTTGCAGAAATACAAGAATAGTTCGTGAATGATCTGAATGACAAACTATTCATGGTTTAACTTCATGAAAGTCGTATTTGTTTCGTTTGGACTTTGTCAGCCTTATTTTTACCATGACAAGAATGGTCATTGTGAAAGATTTTGGCTAAGTAAATATCAAAATATTCAACATGCTCTATGTTAGCGTCGGATTACAGAACAATAACCATTCGTGTTTATGAGTCGCTTTTTATATACTTTTTATACGTTAAACGGAATATTTGTCCCTGTATATTATCACTTAATTGTACAAATACTTGCGTCTGCATTCTCTAATGTAAACATTTAAAATGCGAAAAGAGCGTGATAATGCATCCCCGTTAAGCAATAGTCATTTGCACTTCCGGCTAATTTCCCTCAGAGTCAATAAGCGTCCCCACTTCAACACAATATTTATGGACTAAAATAACACGACTTAACGACGCTTTGTAAATCAGAGATATAGTTAATACATTCTCGAAGACCGCTTAATGGAATTTCGTTGTAAACGCCCGAGTACTTAGAAATCCCACGGGATATGTTATTAGCCTGTTTGTAGTCCGTCTTTTTAAACTAATGCTCGTGTACACAATATCGTCGATTTAGGGAGGTGTTCGATCGATTCATGATCGGTCTCTGTGGACTTGTTAATATGCGCTGTTGAAACATAGAAACTAAAATGACATACATTTATCCGAGAGCCAATTAGTGCATTGGATGCCGATGAAACAAACCATTTTGAAGAGAGAGTGTTTGATCTAAAATAGTTTACGCTCGTAAACATGCGATAAGCGTCCGTTTTTTAAGAATTGAAAATGACGGTTTTAACACCATGTGTGAACCAAAACAGAAGGTTTTAATATGGTACTGTCGTAGCTAACGGTGATGATAATGGTGGCGGTGGTGATGACAATGATGCCGATGATAATGATTAGTATTATTACAATGATGGTGATGATGATGATGATGACGACGTCGTCGAAGACGACGACGATGATGATGAATATTATTTTTCTTTTTATAATTGTTAGTATTATTTTGATGGTGTTGATGATGATGTTGGTGGTAAATGACAATGATCACTTCATTAATTGGACATTGTTACCTCGTTGTTTTCTGTCGATGATGATTTTATTGTGTAATGAGTTGTAGTATAATTGAATTGATGGGATTTCGGTGTAGTTGGTTTGATTTTGGCGCAGTTGAATGAATCCAATCTTTCGTTGTACAAGATTGGAGACAATGCGGATAGAAATCAGATAGTAGCGTGCAACGCATTTCAGTATCACTATCAAGTTTCGCTTCACTAATGGAAACAATTGGGTCGTTTAATATGTTAAGTAAACAGCTGTGTGATGAATACAAAGAAAATCTGTTTCGAACACCACATGTATCTTCATGGACCGTATTTAGAATAATATAATATTTATGCGGCACGTCAGGGGTCATGCTCATGAATACAATTTCTGAAGTATACAATTTTAAACTTCAAAGCATGTTCATTATATAAGTAAGTCATCACAGGGGAATGTGACTTGGAATATAATAACTGATTTATTTCACTTGAGTTAGAACAATAACATTGTCTGATAATGCAAAGACGTTGTCTATTGAGTAATGTTGTCTATTTATTTACTGCTTATAACTTATTGCTTTCTTACATTACTTTATCTCTAGTTATATTTAAATATCAAACAAATGCATCGAATCACTTTTCGAAGCTACTGTTTGAGCTGCTTAATCATACGTGACAATTAAGATAGTAATACAGCTTATTACAAGTAGAGAAATTATGCAAAAGTTTATGTAACAGCCCGACCATTTATAAAACTGAGTACCGGTGACCTACATTCAATTTAAGAGTTAACAGTTACAGATAGAATTAGAAATATCAATACTATTAATCAACAATTAGTTTAAACCTATTTATTTTAGCTCGATTGCATCGAAAGCCGTAGGGTTATATAAACGCTCTCGAGTCCGTTTCCTGGGACTATAACCAGTACTTGGTGTCTTTGAAGTAGATGAAAGGAACGCTCCCAGTGGGGTTCGAACCCATGACCTCCCGATCGCTAGGCGGACACCATATCCACTACGCCACGGCGATCTTAATCAACAATTCCACCCTTATATCTGTAATGAAATTAATATGATCCTTTCTCTGGAAAATGGGGCTAAATGCATTTGCGGAAAGTGTTGTCCCAGATTAGCGTGTGTAGTCCATTAAAGGAAGTCTCTTCTTATCGAAAATCCAGATTAGGCAGAAAGCGTGGGCACTGATTAGCCTGTGTGGACTGCCTAGGCTAATTTGGGACGACACTTTTCGCTCATGCATTAAGCCCCGTTTTCTCACAGCGAGGCTTATATCTTTATGGAGTGTCTAGATTAGATATATTGATTTGTATGTCTTATCCTTTGACGTATATATTGCTCAATTTCATTCATTAAGCCCCGTTTTCCCAGAGCGAGGCTCATAGCTACATGGAATGTCTAAATCCTATGACGTATTGCTTAATGACTGTAAACACGATTAGCGTTTGTTAATCTCGACTAATTCGCCACCCTCATACAAATTGGTTCCTTCTGTAGGGTAATAGGTAGAAACAGCAGTAACATAAGGTGTGTTTCATCATTAGAAACAAGTATTCTGATATGACCATTATTCATCAATAGAAACCATGTGGGATAGTAGATACCTAGACGGAACATAGTTGAAATATCGATGAACATGATAAAACATGATATTCGCATAGTAGAAAATTGTAGAACCATGGTATAAACATGACAGAAACATAGTAGGAACATAATAGAAACATGATTGTTTCGTTGGTAAAACCCTGGAGAAAACAAGAGAACCGGAACGGCAGTAGGTCGCTCTAAGATTGGGAGGAACTGACCTGCTCTGAGCAGCTTTTGACATGTTT
>VMBQ01000065.1:91717-152892 GCA_007657795.1 Dreissena rostriformis | reverse complement strand
GTAGTAGTAGTAGTAGTAGTAGTAGTAGTAGTAGTAGTAGTAGTAGTAGTAGTAGTAGTAGTAGTAGTAGTAGTAGTAGTAGTAGTAGTAGTAGTAGTAGTAGTAGTAGTATTAGTATTAGTATTAGTATTATTAGTATTAGTATTAGTATTATGTACTAAAACTAAGATTAACAACTTGTATATTTAAACATATTTTGGGAAATTTGTTTTTTATTCCTTAGTTCGAAATTACCTTTATCCTTGTTCGTCTACAGGTAGAACTAATTCTTACAATATTATTATTAAACCTATAAATTATACGCACAAAATAACATTTGTTAAAGCTAATAAAATGTAATCAACTTTACACATACGAATCAATATATAAAAGATATTACAATCAATTATTCACTCACATCCATTTCGTCATCGCGAGTATGTAAATCAAATATGACAATCTGTAATACCTGTTAATCCAAACTGCACTATTATCCCAATCCATACCGAGACACTATTACAACTCTTCATTTCGTCTTCATATAAATATGATACACTTCACGGTCACAATTATAGACAGAAGCGATTACAATCTGGTCCCTAGTATTCGTCAAACTTGATATGAAATCAAACGAGCTTTCACGGATTAACTAATCATTAGTCCAATACGTTCGCCGATAGACTTCTGCTGAACTCGCGTCACATGCAACCAGCTGAAAGTCATGTGATATCTATTAGAAGATAATTAAGAGTATTGAAATGAGCCTCGCTCAGTGAAAAGGGGGTTTAATGTATGTGCGTAAAGTGTCGTCCCAGATTAGCTTGTGCAGTCCGCACAGGCTAATCAGGGACGACAATTTCCGCTTTTATGATATTTTTCGTTAAATAAAGTCTCTTCTTAGCAAAATCTAGTTTAGGCGGAAGGTATCGTTTCTGATTAGCCTGTGCGGACCACACAGGCTCATCTGGGACGATACTTAACGCACATTCATTACACCCCTTTTCACAGAGTGAGGCTAAAATGTAGTTTGCCTCACAGTTTTGCCACAAGGTTTTATAAAACTCACTGTACGTTCGTATGTCCGTCGGTTAGTGAAATGATCGGTTCACGTCGGTCTCTCAGTAAGCCCAACCTAAACGCCTTGTACATAATGTTAGTACTCTAAGACTGATTCGAGGTAACGCCTCCGTAGCTGGAAACTTAACTTATAATGAATATTAAGTTGTGTACATTGTTTTAGCCTTTTTTGTGATAACTGTTTAAAAGTTAAGGGAAACGTTAGTTCTGAGTTTTCTAGTTAGAAGAGTTACCAGCTTGAATCAGACTAATGCGCGGTATAGACTAATGCGTGATATATACTAATGCGTGGTACAGACTAAAGCGTGATATATACTAATGCGTGGTACAGACTAATGCGTGATACAGACTAATGCGTGATACATATTACAGCAATGCGCGATACAGACGAATACGTAATGGAGACGTATACGTGATACATAATAATACGTTTTACATATTTATACGTGGTTCAGACTAATGGGTAATGGAAACATATACGTTATACAGAATAATGCGTTATACAGATTTATACGTTGTACAGCCTGATGCGTTCTACTGCGATGACCAACGCTTCTATATCTTTCACGCGCATGTTTAGCTTGTATGTGCTGGGCACTCTGATATGTACAAGGTTATACATGTGTGCATGCAGCCAACCGCCAAAACACATAACTTTTTTTATAGATAGCGTCTCTTTAATTGCGAACTGCATTTTAGCTGTCATAAGCACACCGTGTCTTCAAACGAAATCTACTCCGAAACTGTTGGTAAGAATTCGACGACACTTCACAGGAATGTTCATTTAGAGGTTTTCTTTATAAATTGCAAATAATTCCGTTTTTTGTGTGCTAAGGTCACAGTGCCCAAAAAGAGGTTTTAAAAATGAAAGCTTTCAAATCTTCTTTTAAACCGCATGACCCAGAGGTTAATTATTCGGTATGTAACATCGAATTGCTTTCATCGGCAATTTTTGTTTAAATCATTCCCCTGTGGTCAAAATTAGCGCCACCCGAGGGTGGCTTGTGCCCCTTATATGTATATCGTGGCAATCTTCTTCTCTGAAACCGCAACACCTACAGATTTACTTTTTTTTCACATCGCAATGTGGTCCTTTACCAAGTTTGTTCAAATCAATACCATGGGGCACAATTGGCCCCTTCCGGGAAAAAAATGTTTTCCTTTTATCCATAGAGTGAAAACTTAAAATACCATCTCATCGGAAACCGCAAGGACAAGGGAATTTTTTATTTAACATTGTGTACTAGTCTATTACAAAGTATTTTCAAATCATGCCCAAGGGGTCAAAATTGGTCCCTGGTTGTTACTTGTTTTCCATATACGCATTAATGAGAATTTAAAAAAATATTATCTGGAACCATTGTTCAGAGGTTTTGTATTTGCTTATTAACACAATGTCCTCTACAAAGTCTGTTCAATTCATGCCCCTGGGATCAAAGCTGACAGCCCAATGCTCAGAGCATAGATATTTAGTATGTAACATCAGAGATTTGTTAAGTCATGCCACTGGGTTCAATACTGGCCACGCCTCAGGTGTCACATGTTTAATATAGACTTAGCCAAAGATTTAAACAAATATATAAAAGGACAAAGTGTCATAAATCGTTTGCAACAACAGTGGCCCTTTACTAATTTTATCCAAAGTAGTTTAGTTTATTAGTTTATTTAAGTCTCATCCAATACATGTGTTATACAACATATATAATATAAATATTCAATGCATAAAATATAACAACTTGTACCGGCCAATCTAAATCAGATTTACAGGAGACTATTATACACAAATAACCAGTAAAATAAGTCTTTCTACTTACATATCATAAAAGGCAGATCATCATTGTTAACCTTAAATTAAGAACTTCTCTAAAAAGGAAAGGACCTAAGAATGCTTCTGGTTTAAAAATTGGCCACCCGTGTGCTGGTGTGAAATGTCTTCCATAGACTTACAAACAAAGCGTCTCGAGTATTATACCAGTGGGCTAAAAAAAATCGGGTAAGCGTTTATGGATCCCCAGGGTCCTCTTGTTTGTCAAGGAAAGTGCATTGAACATCTAATTATTGTTCAGTCTAAACATAAAATACTATTTAAATTTCAAATTTCTTAAATTTTATGTTTATTTACTGAATCTGTTAGAACGTGGACAATGCAGTATTATTCCAAATACCATGTCAAATGTCAATGTTCGGATATTCTATAATCGTTCAATAGGAAACTTGAAACATCCCTGTTAAATACTGCGTTTATCCTCAATGGTCTCTTTATTAAAATGCACGCATAATAATAAGACCGCTTAGTTCATTCACTGAGCGATGGGAAATAACCAAAATAAATATAAGATTACTTAAATCAACAAAAAACATGATTTAAGCACTTAAAAGTCTTCTTGACCCAAAAGACGGTCTTTAATGATCATGTTGATTCTTTACTGCGTATCTATATTAGTCAATCGGACAACGAGTCACGGAGTGTTTCCGCTGTCTAAAAAATAAATCGCTTAACTTCAATTTAAACGGATAATACAATATTAATTTTACACCATTGATGTTAAACAACTCATAGACCAGTATTATATACTTACAATAATATTTCCTGTGTTGAAATAATGCTATATTTAGATGTCCAATTTTTTCAAATTACTAAAAGACCGAACTACTATGATGTCTTGTATAATATTGTATAATATTTAATTTTACTATGTCCTAAGTTTTTACATACATATCATTAGATACTGGTTTGAACTTAAATCTCTTATATTTTCGGAAATTGCCAATGTCCTGTGTTTTCATTGAATTTGCACGAGGACCATATAGTTTTTGCGAGACGACACTTTACTCTCATGCATTAAGTCCAGTGTTTTCAACAGTGAGGCTCATTTTTAAAAAGACGCTGCTGCATAACATTTATGCTTTATTTCGCCCGAACTGTTTCGTTAAATGATTGCAAATGTTCCATACGATCTTTAATAAGATGATTTGGCGATTTTCTAAATGTGTCCCAGGAACGTTTATGAGGTACACGGTATATTATTAATTCACTAGAACATACAATCAAACATGTGTTATTTACTTAGCAATGAAAAAATGTAAAATATAAGCTATAAACATTTNCCTTTTGTCATGTTCATATGTTATTATTTGTTATTTATGGTATATTGTCAATAGCACTTGCAAAGTCAGATTTTAACTAAAAAATATATATTGAGCCTTAAGAAATTATAATTACCGAACATGTTCGTTCATAATTTGGCTATTTTCAGAACGTTTTTCAAAGAAAACTTTAAATGAAATCGATATGGTTTTAATCCACAACTTACATCAAACAACTGCCATCTACCGTTGTTTTCCATATCCGTTTGTAAATAGCCGCCAATCTACCCAGTACGGGCAATGAAAGTGGTGAGATTCCTTTGAAATCTCTCTGTACAATGTTCTGATACTGACCTGCTGGCTATCGTGCACTTAAGAAATGTTATTGTTTGTTTGACGAAAAAAATCTGATACGTGGGTTTTAAAACTATAACGCATGCTTAGAAACAAAAAGACAAACTCGTTTTTTCAAGATATACAAAACAAAATGCACGGACTAGTGAGCTTACTGACGTGTATATAAATGTATGCAAATTGTGCTGGTCGTTTTGAATATATAGTAAAATTCAACAATACACAACTGGCATTACACATAACACCGGTGCCATATAATCAGAAATAGCTCGTTTTTCAAGATATGCACAAAATGCCCGGACTAGTAATCTTACTGAATGTAAATTGCGCTGATCGTTGAATCTCTAGTAAACTTCAACAATTAAAAACTAGCATTACACATTACACCGGTGTCATTTTAAAAGATGGCGTTCAAAATAGCATACTTAATTGTTATAAACAATAATGGCATGTAATGCGGAACCTTCATCAAAGGACACTAAATCATCTTATAGTGTAGTGTAGTGTGTAGTGTATAGTGTAAAGGTTGATTACTCGTCCAGGGCTATATTTTCACGAAGATTTTTTTTTTCATCCACCAGTGAACAATAGCATCGCTCATTTTGTGGAACACGATTGGCTAAAAACTTAGTACATGACTGGATATGAAAACAATAGCATTGTACTCATATCACAAAGTTGATGCCAAAACAATTTTACCAGATAATATGTCGAGCAAACAATTTTGTATGAAAAATAAGAACTCAAGGTTCAAACAATATATTTCATATGTTCACAAAAGAATAAATATATTGCTGTTTAACAAAGTTTTTACAAAACCAATAGCGCTTAGGATTATTGAGGGTCTTTCTTAAAGTAACATTAATACTAAAAAATCAACGGAAATTTCGTAAAGTATTTCGTAAAATAAGTTACTCAATACAAAATCAATGTTCCTTATAGCAAAAGCCAAAATTTCAAAACGAGATGTTTTCTGGTAACATGGATGTTTGTAGATATAAAATGCTTGTTTTTAATTTTTCATGTCACAATTAATTCCATTTTAATGTCCCGCACTGATATCTATCCATACGACACATGAACACTAACATGGTACCAAGTTAGTGTGTGTGTCTCGTATTAATAGATATAGTCGCGGGACATTAAAATGGAATTAATTGTGACATGAAAAATTAAAAACAAGCATTTTATATCTACAAACATCCATATTACCAGAAAACATCTCGTTTTGAAATTTTGGCTTTTGCTATAAGGAACATTGATTTTGTGGAAACTTTACAAATATTCTCATCTGAAACAGCAATGGCCTAATGTTTAGTATAATTATGGCGTGTAACATCGCATTGTAGTCATCTCCCAGGTTTTTTAATCATATCCCTGTGGTCTTAATGTGCCCCGTCCTGGTTTTTATTATATATAAAACATGACCACCAGGAGGCTAGTCAGTTATGTGGCAATAGTGAATAGTGCAACCTTGTGAACCGTCAATCATCATGAAACTTGCTCAGAACATTTGTTCTAATGGTGTCTTGTTATTTATTTCTAAAATGGTCATGGAAAAATCACATAAGCTTATCAGAGCAGTTCAGTTTCTTCGAGTCTCAGGTGAGCGACCTCAAGCCTTACAGGCCCTTTTGTTTAAAATTGTATGTCTTGTTTTCTCTAGGGTTTTACTAATGAAATATAAGGTTTATATTATGCCCCCTATTTTGTTTCTGTCATGTTTCTACAATGTTTCGACTATGCGAATATCATGTTGTATCATGTTGCAACGATATTTCAACTATGTTCCGTCTCTGTATCTACTATCCCACTTAGAACATGTGTGGCGAATTAGTTGAGATTAACAAACACAAATCGTGTTTACAGATTTAAACAAAAACGTCAAAGCATAAGAAATACAAAGCCGAGGCGCATCTTTATACCTGATCAAGACACTCCATGTAGATTTGAGCCTCACTTTGGAAAAACGGGGCTTAATGCATGTGCGAAAAGTTTCGTCCCAGATTAGACTGTGCAGTCCACACAGGCTACTCAGGGACGACACTTTTCGCCGTAACTTGATTTTTGATAATAAGAGAAATCATCTAAACGAAAAATACCAAAAACAGCGGAAAGTATCGTCCCTGATTAGCCTGTGCGGACTGCAAATGCTTTAGCCCCGTTTCTCCAGAAATAGACTCATATTAGTTTCAATACAGATATAAAGGTGGGATTTCTAAGCACTCGGGAGCTTTACAACGAAATTCCATTAAGCAGTCTTCGAGAATGTATTAACTATATCTCTGACTTCGAAACTTGCGTTAAATCATGTTATTTTAGTCCATAAATATTGTGTTGGAGTGGGGACGCTTATTGACTTTGAGGGAAATTAGCCGGAAGTGCACATGACTATTGCTTAACGGGGAGGCATTATACACGCTCTTTCGCATGTTAACGCAAATGTTGACATTAGGGACTGCAGACGCTAATATTTGGGAATTAAGTGGAAATATACAGGGACAAATATTCCGTTTAAAGTATGATCATTATATAAAAAGCGACTCATTAACACGAATGGTTATTTTTATGTTATCCGACACTAAAATGAATAAAATCTTGACTATCATTTCAACACTCCTAGCTAAAGGAACTTTTTTTGATATTTGCTTCGCAAAAACTTTCACAATGACTATTCTTGTCATGGAAACAATAAGGCTTGCAAAGTTTCCAACAATACAGATGTTATCATAATGAAGTTAAAACTTTTAAAGTTTGCCCTTCATATAAGAGAAGAGCTATTCTTGTATTTCTGCAAAAGTACTACAAAGTGGTCCAATTAAGCAATCAATCATAATTGATCAAAGAACTCGCAATTAAGCAAAATCGCCTGGTGATATTTTCGTCTGCTCCCGAGCGCTAGGAGCGGAAGTAAATAGCAATATATGGCTTCCGGTGTGGGCTTCTTGTTGCCATGGAAACCACTTTGCGCTCCCTGGCGGTAATTTAGATATCTTTTAAACTGGCATGACAAAAGACGCATTACCATTAAGAGATGATATACGGCTGAAAGTGATTGCAGAAAATGACATTCTTATAGGCTAACATTTTCTTAGCATTCGATCTGAAGAAGTTTTGTTCAGTGCGTTATCTGATTGAAGAAAACACCGTAATTGCTCATGTACCAGATGTTAAACATCGTAGACAACCGGAATAAACGTTATGTATTGTGGGTTACAAATCTAAACAATCATGCCATGTATATTATTTTTATAATTGACAAATAAAAAGTGTAAAGCAATCATATGAACATATTAAATACTCGTGGATAACTACAATTTAAATTTGACTTTACCTAAAGGAACCAATAGTTAAGTTTTATGTAAATGACCAACCTTGGTAAAGACCCTCAATGTCTCCTTATCGCTATTGGTCTTGTTGAACTTTTTTAACAGTAAATATTACCTCTAACATGAGTGAGCATTGGGTTCTTATTCTTGACACATACAGGTTTTGCTTGACACTAGTCCAGTAAATTTGTGATGGCATCCAGCTTGTTATATTAATACAATTAATTCTTTTGATATCCAAGTAATGTACTATGTTTTTAGCCAACAACATTCTACAAAATGCGAGATCTTTTTTATACAAGGCTGTATGTAAAAGAGATTAGTGAAAATTTAGCCCTGGACGAGTCAATTAACCT
This sequence comes from Dreissena rostriformis, assembly GCA_007657795.1. Lineage (NCBI taxonomy): Eukaryota > Metazoa > Mollusca > Bivalvia > Myida > Dreissenidae > Dreissena > Dreissena rostriformis. The sequence continues at coordinate 144,710 of VMBQ01000065.1, read as the reverse complement.
TTACAGATTATTTATTGGGCTGGGATGAAGATTCCGTATTGCTTGCCATTATTGTTTATAACAATACAGTATTTTTAAACGCCATCTTCTAAAATGGCACCGGTGTAATGTGTAATGACAGTTGTAAATTGTTGAAATTTACTAAAGATTCAACGACCAGCGCAATTTACATACCTTCATAAACATTTACACGTCAGTTAGGTCACTAGTCATTGCATTTTTATTTATATCTTGAAAAGCGAGCTTGTCTCTTTGTCTCTTATCATGCGTTATAGTTTGCTAATTCCATACATCAGATTTTATCGCCAAATAAATATTTATATTGATTAGGTGCAGGGAAGCGCACATGTCCCTTTCAGAACATTCAACAGACAGTTTTTAGAGCAATCTCACCACTTTCATTGCCCGTACTGGGAAGATTGGCGGCATATTTACAAACTGATATGGAAACAAATTAGATGATAGTTGTTTGATATAAATTGTGGTTTGAAACTCATTCGATTTCATTTGCATTTTTTCTATTAAAAACGTACTGAAAACTTCCAAATCAAGAACGAACATTTTCGGTAATAATCGTTTCTTAAGGCCCCATACATATTTGGAATTTCATAATCCGAACCACGTGCTGTTGATAATATACCACTAATAGCAAATTATTGCATATGCAAATGATCAAATGACCGATAACATATATTTACTAAATAAGTTTATATAATTAAATAGGCGTAATGTTTAAGATTGCTAAACGGAAAATACATAAATACTTTATCACATGACATTTCTCAGTTAGAAGAAAGCAAATATATCGAGATATTTCGCATGCTGTCTGTTTAAGATGCAAACGAAGGAAGAAAGTTGCAGAGTTGTGATCAGTTTTTGGACGATTTTCGGTGACCATAAACTTAAGCGTGAATGTTATAGTTGCATCGCATTTTTATTTTCTCGAAACTGATTTAGGCTGATATTTTAAACTTGTGTATTACTAAATAAATAACACGTGTATGATTGTTTGTTCTAGTGAATTAATAATATACAGTGTACCTCATAAACGTTCATGTGACATAATTAGGAAATCGCCACAAATTCCTGTATTACTGTACAATTTAACTCGGGTGCGATAAGAAAACGGACCAAAAAACCATTTTATTAGAGACCGTATGGTACATATCCATCCATTTGGCGAAATAAAGAATACATGTAGAACAGCTGCGTATTTTATGAAATGAGCCTCGCTGTGGGTTAACTGGGCTTAATTCATGTGCGTAAAGTGTCGTTACAGATTAGCCTCTGCAGTCCGTACCTGCTAATCAGAACGACATTTTCCGTTTTTATGGTATTTATTGTTAAAAGAATAGACTCTCAGCGAAAATCTAGTTAAGGCGTAAAGTGTCGTCCCTGATTTGTATTTGTGGACTGCACAGGCTAATCTGGAATGCCAATTTAAGCACATGCATTTAGTCCAGTTTTCTCAAAACAAGGCTAAAATAATAACAGTTACAGTGTTCATTTCATTGTATTTAGCGTGCCCTTTCATTCAGAAACTGACGGGTCATACAAATCCCGTTTCAATTCAACAATTAAGTCGTCAATTAAAAACTAATCGTAATATCTTTGCTGGATAAGACTGGGGAGCGAGGTGTAGGTGCATGGGTTTGCAGTGATATATACCTTTAAATAAGATCACTCCGCACATGTGCACACTTAAACAGGTACATTGTATACTCATACACTACATATTTTTGCACGTGTCGACCACGTGCGCACACTTAACCGGTATACTAATGCAGTACATATTTTTTGCGCAACTTTTTCGACTTAACGGAGCCTATCTGCCTCATGTTTTAAAATTAGATACATCCTTGTTGCACTCAGCTGTTGCACATGTTCAATGACATCATTGGGATCAAGGGCGCATAGATAGGCCGATGACCTATTGAAGAATATACACTCTATCGTAATATAAATGTATCAATGGCAATGTAATATAAGGATAAATAATCTACGTGAGCATTTGCTTATACGTTAATACGCACTTATATAAATAAATACCATGAGCACTATGCCGTTCTAGTAACTGCCCTGATATAAGTGCATGGTTCGTACTTTCGCTCCAGTGATGCCAAGGCAAGTGAAATGAAACACCGTTCATTGACGTATACATAGAAAATAATGCATGCACTAATATTTGACAGTAAAGAACAAACATTTAACGCTTTCATTATTCATTAGGACGGTATTCCTCGGTGTATAAGTAGATATACATATTGACCAATGAGCTTCTTTCTAGAGTCAGCATAATAAACATGAGCCTCGCTCTGGGGGAAAAGGGGCTTTATGCGTCTTCGAAAAGTGTCGTCCAAGATTAGCCCGTGCAGTCCGCGCATGCTAATAAGGGACAACAAATTCCGCTTTTATTGTATTTTTCGTTTAAAGGAGTCGTGCACATGAAAACAATTAGCGAAATAAGATTAAATGTTGCGCAGCAGCGTCTTTTATAAAATGAGCCTCGCTGTGAAAAGAAACTAGGCTTAATGCATGTGCGTAAAGTGTCGTCTCGCAAAAACTATATGGTCCTCGTGCAAATTCAATGAAAACACAACATATTGGCAATTTCCGCAAATATTAGCTATTTACCGGTTAGTTCAAACCTGCATCTCATTGAATGTATGTAACAACTTAGGACATAGTAAAATTAAATATTACCCAAGACATCATAGAAGTTGGTCTTTTATTAATTTGATTAAAAACGGACATCTAAAAAGAGCATTATCGCAACACAGGAAATATTATTTAAAGTAAATAATACTGGTCAATAAGTTGTTGAACATCAATGGTGTAAAATAAATATTATATTATCCGAGGGTTTTGAATTGAATTTAAGCGATTTATTTTTCAGACAGCGGAAACACTACGCTGGGAATTGTCCGATTTACTAATGTACATAATAAATACGCAGTACAGAATCAACACGATCATTAAATACCGTCTAATAGGTCAACAAGAATGTTTGCAGATCTTAAATCAAGTTTTTGTTGATTTAAGTAATCTTATATTTATTTTGGTTATATCCCACCGCTCATTGAATGAACTAAGCGATCTAATTATTATGCGTGTATTTTTAATAAAGAGACCATTGAGCATAAAGGCAGTATTTAACAGGGATGTCTCAAGTTCCCTATTGAACGATTATAGAATATCCGAACATTGACATAGTATTCGGAATTAATACCGCATTGTCCAAGTTATAACAGATACATGTACACTTAATGGTCATAAAATTCAAGAAATTTGAAATTAAAATAGCATGTTTATGCCAAACCAATCAATGTTCTGGTGGGGGGGGGAGAGGGGGGCACAAGTCGGCAAGGAGGACGCACGTAACAGTATAGTGAACTGACATACGAGCATGTAAAGGAGCATGAAGCATGGGCGTAAGATTGAAATTATTACTCAATACGGATAGTAAACACATTTCCCCTAGCATGCTGACTAGCATTATGACAATTATATATACGCCACACCAGGTAAGGAAAAATATAAAACGAGGGCCAAGATATTTAGTAGTAAACGTAATAATATCGATATAACATCTTGTGGTGAAGGTTCAGTGCGGCCTCGAACCTGCTTCACACGATGTTGCGATACCAGTGCGCTACCACTAGACAACGAAATTCCAGTATAACAAAGCACAGAAGTAAGCGTATTTAAGTTAACAGTGAACACGGCATTTCACACCTTATCGTTCCTAACAAAAAGATCTTTTGTTCGCAAATCTAAAGGCTGAATGGTCATTATTTATAGTAACTTAAACATAACGTTCAGTTAGATGAACTTTAAAAAATAATAAAACTGTAAAATGCTGAAGATTAGTTAAATACGAATGTCACTTGGATACATATTTAAGATACATTTTAATCCAGGAACCATAGCTGTGATAAAATAGATAATTTGCCGTGCTGCAAGAATTAAATTCTACATTTCTATTGAGAAACCCAGACTTATTCGAAGTATATAAAAAAAATATTGCAAAACGGTATAAAAGGTTACCAAAGAGCTCGAAACCGTAATCTGTGTTACACACAGTTCAGTCCGTTATTGCGGATTTTTCAACTCTGTCCTGTGGACGGAGTTACCCGGGCTCTAAGAGCCCACCATCATGGGTACTGGTAGCCCAATGTCTTTCATTATTCTCAGTATTCCCCCTGGCCGGATGGTTGGGTTTACCTAACGGCTGCCTTTCCTCACCTCTCATGCTCGCTCCCATCTCCACTAACACCCTGGCCGGATGGTTGGGTTTACCTAACGGCTGCCTTTCCTCACCTCTCATGCTCGTTCCCGTCTCCACTGGCATCCTGGCCGGATGGTTGGGTTTACCTAACGGCTGCCTTTCTTGACCACTCATGCTCGCTCCAGTCTCCACTAATCCCTAAGGGTATCACGTTTAAACGTTTAACGGTCGCGTTTCGTGCTTTGCTCAAAAAACGTTTACAAAAACAGTTAAATTTTATACTACAGTCAATATCAATATAATAAATATTGGGGTGCAAATAACGTATTCCAGTGATGACGTAGACGAGTACCCGGATGTATCCGAATCACTTCCGGTCTCCCTGGATGAGGAGGCCCTACACGCATTGGTCCCCGGATTTCGCATTCTAAAAGTACCAATCACACCGAAGACGCGACCGTCGGTCGTGGACGCCACTGTTTGTGAAACGTACATCTGAAATGAGAAAACCCATTGTATTTTTTTATTTATACTAATGTAAGCTTATTTCCGATGAAATGCGTTAGACATGCTTTATAATTTGATCTATTTTGAACGATGATAGGCCATAATTGTAGGTCATGGGTGTTATTTCGCTAGATTTAATCTAACTTTGCTTTTTCAAAATATAACAAAAAAATAATCGAATAGTCAGTTTGCCAATCTACATGTATAAACTGGCCCCGTTATTATTGTGACATGTGATGAAAATTTATACATTTATAAAAAAAAAACACCCTAATACGTACATCAAAATTACTAAACGTCCTTGCAATATGTCAACACCCAACGGTAAATTTGTCATCGAAACTCAAGTGTTTATATATCATGGAGATGCGTATCTATTCAGATAAATCGGAATCGCAGTGCTTTGATGTACAGCGTAGGTTTGATCTTAATTGTGTGTGGTTTAATTGGTGAACTGCGGTAGATGCTTATCGATGGCAAAAGGTTGAAACTGTCAGCTCACAATTTCCTGAAAAAGATAAAGTGCATCTGACTAGTATAGTGCTCACTAATTTACGAATGCAGAGATAAAAATCTATATTTGCGAATTGCTGTGTTCCTCTTTTATTTACCGACCTGGCCTTGTATTTATTTATTTTTCTATGGACATTTCAGAAACAACTGTACGTACGTTTATTATTCAACATTTATTCAGAGCAATAATTAATGTTATACATTATTTTGATGAGTTAATTAATAGTTACTATGTACAGTATGTACTTCTATAATTATACTTCAGTAACCTGTGTGTCACTGGAATTTAAATTTAAACGCACTGTTTGTTACATTTTATTCCTTACATCTGTGGTTTATCTTCTTTGTTTTATATCAGATAACAAATAATAAATTATAATAAAAAATATGTTGTTTTTTTTATACTTAGTCGGAATTTAACTTAGCACAGGTTTTGAAAAGGTTCCACAAACGAAACACCATAGTCAGAACAAGTCTAATTTATAAGACGCGCAAAGAATTTAGAGATACTTTTTATATGGGCTAACTTCTTTGGAGCTCCAAATGTTACCATTATATAAAAGTAGCTTAATATTTGAGAGCGTCAACAAGTTGGACAAGGTCAGAACACACATAGAAGTACAAAATAGTACGTTTTCTTTTATTACCCGTCACGTGACCTGTAGGGTGTTTACATTTACTTCCGTGTTTGGTTCTTTTAATTTTTTAACTCAAAAGATGTCTCATCAAACAGGAATCACAGGTAGTATAGTTTACTATTGAAATATATATTAATTTTATGAAATTAAATAATGATTTTCTTAAATTTATCAATATCGTTTAAGAAATTCTTATTGACTTCTTTATTCATAAAATGTACTTATATTCCGGACACTTTAACATTCGGATAAAATTGATTATACAAATTCCATTCCTAGTTTTCAATACATCAACATTGCTGTTAGTGTTTGTATCATCAGAATGCTCATAATATTTCAGATTTCAGGCAGATTTTTATAACACTTGGCATGACTTGCTGGTAAAAAGGGTTTGAATAGAAAATCTTTGCAGAGTTCTGCTGGACTGTTTTTTAACATGTAGCCCGTGACTCCCTCCTTAGTAAAAGTAAGCATCCCATAGAATATATATTGCTTTGATATTGAATACTAACTTGACCTTACCCCACCAACTTGAAAAAAAAACAAGAACAAAACTTGTTTCTACAATCTCATGGCTTGAATGACCTAATCAATTCATCACAAAGACGCTTAGTGTCACTATGTTGATATTTTGTAACTACAAGCTATCGATCTATGAAATTGCATGACAAAAAGAGATATTGTTCAAGACTTTAATGAAATGGCAAAATGGTAAGGGGTATTGAAACAATTTTAGCTAAGCTAATTTTAATAATGCTTCACTTATTGAGATCTAAAATAAATTCAAACAACACAAAGGACACAAACACACTGTATTAATGGTCAACTCTCTTTAAAGATTAATAGGGGTATAACCATACCTACAAAATTTGCTAATAATGCTTAATTTGTAACCGTTTTAATTTTGCTTAGTTCATGAGTCACGTGTAACAAACAGTTCAGCCTCATTTTTGGGAAAATGGTGCTTAATGTAATGGTTAAAGTGACAAGTGTTGCCCAGATTAGCCTGTGCAGTACGCACAGGCTAATCAGGGACAACATTATCCGGCTTAACTTTATTTTGGATAAGAAGACACTTCATTTAAATGGAAAATACCATAAAAGCGGAAAGTGTTGTCCCAGATTAGCCTGTGTAGACTGAACATTCTAATCTAGGATGACAATTTACGCATATGCATTGAGCCCTGTTTTCCCAGAGTGCGGCTCATTTGATGTGCTGCTTTTTATTTGTGTTTAGCCTCTGATGATTTGAAAGAGTTTCTGTCTCATAGCCGTGATGGAGGCTACAGACTCATCAATATATCAATTAAAGGTGGTAAAAATTGTTGATGTATTTTGTGTTGTTATTGGTAAAATAGTAGATAAAATGTGGCGTGTTCTGAGAAAACTGGGTAAAATGCTTGTGCGTAAAGTGTCATCCAAGATTAGCCTGTGCAGTCCGCACAGGCTAATCCGGGACGACACTTAACGCCTATATTGGATTTTTGCTAAGAAAAGACTTCATTTAAACGAAAAATTCCATAAAAGCGGAAATTGTCGTCCCTGATTAGCCTGTGCTAACAGCGAGAAACCTAATGGGACCTGGGAGCAAGATATCCTTTTTTTAAAATCATCTGACTCTCTTCAGCTAATACATCTGTTGTAAATGTTTATTGTCATTTGTGTGCAATTTTCAGTTATATACTGAACAAACAACCATATATGTGTGTTCATAATAAGTGACTTATTAAAATGGTCAATCCATATCTTATAGAACAAGATTGAACATATGTTGTTAAAATTTTGCAAAATGAATTGTTTGCCATTTGTTATGTGGTTTCTTAACATGTTTTTAAGCCGCACTCTGGGAATAACTTGCTGAATGCATGTGCTTTAAGTAACATCCCAGATTAGCATGTGCAGTCTGCACAGAATAATCAGGGTTGACACTTTCTGCTTTTATGTAATTAAGCATCATCGCGTGGTGAAATTCTCGTGGTCCCGAACAGATGTTATCATAATGAAGTTAAAACTTTTAAAGTTTGCCCTTCATATAAGAGAAGAGCTATTCTTGTATTTCTGCAAAAGAACTACAAAGTGGTCCAATTAAGCAATCAATCATAATTGATCAAAGAACTAGCAATTAAGCAAAATCGCCTGGTGATATTTTCGTCTGCCCCCGAGCGCTAGCAGCGGAAGTAAATAGCAATATATGGCTTCCGGTGTAGGCTCCTTGTTACCATGGACACCACTTTGCGCTCCCTGGCGGTAATTAAGATGGCTCTTAAACTAGCATGACAAAAGACGCGTTCGCATTAAGGAATGATATACACCTGAAAGTGATTTCATAAAATGACATTCTTTCCAGCTAACATTTTGTTAGCGTTCGACCTGAAGACTTTTTGTTCAGTGCGTTATCTGATTGAACAAAAGACTACAATTGCTCATGGACCGGATGTAAAACATCTTGGACACCCAGAATAAACTTAATGTATATTGGGTTACAAACCTAAACAATCATGCCATTTATATGTTTTTCTTAACGGAAAAATTAATTATGTTAAGCAATCATATGAACATATAAAATATTCATGGCTATCTACAATTTAAATGTGATGTTATATATAGGAACCAATAGTAAAGTTATATGTACATGGTCAACCTTAACAAAGACCCTCCAATAATCCTAAGCGTTATTGGTTTTGTAAAAAACTTTGTTAAACAACAATATATTTATTCTTTTGTGAACATATGACATAATTTATTAACATGTTTGAACATTGAGTTCTTATTCTTCACACATAATTGTTTGCTCACGTTCCACAAAATGAGCGGTCCATTGTTCACGGGTGGATGAAAAAGAAATATTCGTAAAGATATAGCCCTGGACGAGTAATCAACCTTTACACTATAAGATGATTTAGTGTTCTTTGATGAAGGTTCCGCATTGCATGCCATTATTGTTTATAACAATTAAGTATGCTATTTTGAACGCCATCTTTTAAAACGACACCGGTGTAATGTGTAATGTTTTGAATTGTTGAGGTTTTCTAGTGATTCAACGATCAACGCAATTTACATTCAGTTTGAACACTAGTCCGGGCATTTCATTGTTTATTTTGAAAAAACGAGTTTGTCTCATTGTCTCTTACCATGCGTTATAGTTATTTTAAATACATGTGTCAGACTTGTTTCGTCAAATACATATTTACATGGCTTACGTGCACGATAGCCGAGGTCACAACCAGAACATTTAAAAGAGAATATTTTCATAGCAATCTCGCCACTTTCATTGCCCGTACTGGGTAGATTGGCGGCTCATTTATAATCTGATATGGAAAAAACGGTAGATGACAGTTGTTTGAGGTAAATTGGGGGCAAACTCGATTTCATTTGTATTGTTTCTATTAAAGTAAACACACACACTGGTCAATAAGTTGTTGAACATCAATTGTGTAAAATTAATATTGTATTATCCGAGGGGTTTGATTTGAACTTAAGCGATTTATTCTTTAGACAGTGAAAACACTCCGCGACGCGTTGTCCGATTGACTAATATAAATCCGAAGTACAGAATCAACATGATCATTTAAAACCGTTTAATAGGTCAACAAGATTTAGATTTTTTAAGTGCTTAAATCAAGTTTTTGTTGAATTAAGTAATCTTATATTTATTTGGTTATATCCCACCGCTCAGTGAATGAACTAAGCGATCTAATTATTATGCGTGTATTTTAATAAAGAGACCATTGAGGATAAAGGCAGTATTTAACAGGGATGTCTCAAGTTCCCTTTTGAACGATTATAGAATATCCGAACATTGACATAGTATTCGGAATTAATACCGCATTGTCAAAGTTCTAACAGATACACTAAACAGACATACAATTCAATAAATTTTAAATTATAATTGCATTTTTATGACAGACTGAAAAATAATTAGATTTTCAATTTACTTAAGTTATAAACAAGAGGACCATGAGGATTCCAAAACGCTCACCTGAAAAAGTGTAGCCTAGTGATATAATACTCGAGCTGTAAGTCTTTGGAATTTCAATTTACACCAGCACACGGGGTGCCAATTTTTAAACCAGATGCATAATTAGAATAAAATAAGTAGAGGACCACTGCTGTTGCATACCAAATATTATACCTTGTCATTTCATAGATCTTAAAAAAAATCTTAGGCTAAGTCTATATTTGAAATTTGATACCTGGGGCGTGACTAGTATTGAGCCCAGGGCATTATTTGACCAATATCTGATATTACATACTAGATATCTATGCTCTGCGTCTTTGGCGTGGTCAGCTTTGATCACAGGAGCATAATTTGACCACTATCTGATGTTACATACTAGATATATTTATATGCTTCGGGGCTCTGGGCGTGGCCAGCTTTAATTGAACAGACTTTGTAGAGGAGATGGTGTGGTATAGGTGTGGCATAGCAAATACCAAACCTCTGAGCCTACGATGTTACATAAAATACAAAACCTTTGATCTTTGCGGTTTAAGACAAGATGATTGTCACGATATGCATGTAAGAAGACAAGGTGGGGCCAATTTTGACCCCCATGATTTGAACAAACCTTGCAGAGGACCGCTATACAATGTTACATACCGAACAGTAAACCTCTGGGCCTTGCGGTTTAATAGATGATTTATGCAGTTTTTTTTTAGTTTTTTTTTAAACTGTGCAGTCCGCACAGGCTAATCAGGGCCGACACTTTCCGCATTAACTGGATTTTCGCTAAAAAGAGATTTCCTTTAAACGAAAAATACCATAAAAGCGGACAAGTGTCGTCCCTGATAAGCCTTTGCGAACAGCCGCACATGCATTAAGCCCCGTTTTCACACAGCGCTACTCATTCCAATACGTCTAATGATCTTCTTATAGATATCACATGACTTTCAGCCAGTTGCATGTGACGCGAGTTCAGCAGAAGTCTATCGGCGAACGTATTGGACTAATGATTAGTTAATCTGTGAAAGCTCGCTTTCATATCAAGTTTGTCAAATACTTGGGACCAGATTTTAAACGCTTCAGTCTTAATTGTGACCGTGAAGTGTATCGTATTTATATGAAGACGAAATGAAGAGTTCTTATAGTGTCTCAGTATGGATTGGGATAATAGTGAAGTTTGGAATAGCAGGTATTACAGATTGTCATAATTGATTTCTCTTAAAATACTCGCGATGACGAAATGGATGTGAGTAATTATTTGATTGTAATACCATTTATATATTGATTCGTGTGTGTTAATTTGATTACATGATATTATCTTCAACTAATTCTATTTTTCTGCATACAGCTAATAGGTTTAAAAACATAAATTCGTCTTAAATGTATATTAATTAATGGTTGATTGAATGTAATAGTAATACTCGTATTATAATACTGTAATAATCAGTTCCACCTTTAGAAGAACATGTATGAATGTCATTTTTGAACTCTGGAATTAAAAAAAAAAGACTTAACCACAATACGTTTAAATTTACAATTTGTTATTCTTAGTTTTAGTGCTTAATAATAATAACAATAATAATAATAATAATAATAATAATAATAATAATAATAATAATAATGATAATGATAATGATAATGATAATGATACTGATACTGATACTGATAATGATAATGATAATAATAATAATAATAATAATAATAATAATAATAATAATAATAATAATTATAATAATAATAATAATAACAATAACAATAACAATAATAACAATTATAAAACAATAATAACAATAATAGCAATAATAACAATAATAACACGAATAAGAATAAGAATAAAAATAATAATAATGTAAACTTTTTCAGCTCTCTACAAATATGTCTAGAATGTTTGTTATGCATATCCGTTGATATTTGTTGTTAAATGTCGCGTGGTCGCGTTTTCGCCAAAATTCTATATCGGTATTTGCGAATTTTCAAACAAACCTTTTGTTTGTAAATTACAGTTAAACTTTGTAACAACGAAGTTGGCAAGCGCAAAGTATTTTTGGCACTTTTCGAGTTTTACATAGATCACCTATCACTCTAAAATTAAAGTTGATTTAGAAAGGATGTGTATATTATCGTCTTATCGTATTATCTTAATCACTACTACTGCTAAATTCATATTCATGTATTCAGGTGCATAACACACATTATCATGTTTATTTAACCAAGCGTATTTATTGGCTTTCCAATTGATATGATCAAAACATTAAGAGCATTAAACCAGATTTAAGGAATTAAAGAAATGAGTATGGGTACAATGAACCTTTTAACAAATTATATAACAGTTATAGAGTGAATATAGTTATATACTAGCTATCGGATCGATTTTATTTTATCCAAACGTAAGCAATCTTAATAGTTTCCCATACGCTTAACTTCACGGATAATAATGAAAAAACGTATACTGTCTTGTTTTCACCAGGGTGTTACCAATGAAACGATCAGGTTTCTGTTATGCTCCTACTCTATTTCTGTCATGTTTCTACCATGATCCTACAATTTTCTACTATGCGAATATCATGTTTTATCGTGTTGCAACGATATTTCAACTATGTTCCGTCTCTATTTATAATAGCCCACTTAGTTTCTATTCATGAACAGTAAATCAGAAAACGTTTTGTTAATGATGATCCACTGTTACTGTTACTATTGTTTCTACCTATTACCCAACAGAATGAACCAATTTGTATAAGGGTGGCGAATTAGTCGAGATTAACAAACGCTAATCGTGTTTACAGATAATTGAGCAATACGTCATAGGATTAAGACACTCCATGTAGCTATAAGCCTCGCTCTGGGAAAACGGGGCTTAATGCATGTGCGAAAAGTATCGTCCCAAATTAGCCTATGCAGTCCGCACAGGCTAATCAGTGCCGACACTTTCTGCCTAATCTGGATTTGTGATAAAAAAGAGACTTCCTTTAAACGAAAAATAACCCATAACACCGGAAAGTGTCGTCCCTGAAGAGCATTTGCGGACTACACAGGCTGATCGGGGACAACACTTTCCACAAATGCATTTAGCCCCATTTCCCAGAGAGAGGCTCATATAAATTTCATGACAGATATAAGGGTGAAATTGTTGATTAATAGTTAATAGTATTGATATTTCTAATTCCATCTGTAACTGTTAACACTTAAAAAGAATGTAGGTTACCGGTACTCAGTTTTATAAATGGTCGGGCTGTTACATAAACCTTAACATAATTTCCCCTTCTTATAATAAGCTGTATAACTATATTACTTGTCACGTAATTGTCACGTATGATTAAGCATCTAAAACAGTAGCTTCAAAAAGCGATTCGATGCCTTTGTTCGATATTTAACTTTAACTAGAGATCAAGTAATGTTAGTAAGTTTTAAGTTATAAGCAGTAAATAAATAGACAATAGTTCTCAATAGACAAAGTCTTTGCATTATCAGAACATGTAATTGTTCGAGCTCAAGCGAAATAAATCAGTTATTATATTCCAAGTCACATTCCGCTGTGATTGTGATGACTAACTTATACAATGTACATGCTTTAAGTTTTAAATTGTATACTACAGAACTTGTATTCATGAGCATGACCCCTGACGTGCCGCATAAATATAATATTATTCGAAATACGGTTCATGAAGATACATGTGGTATTCGAAACAGATTTTCTTTATATTCATCGCACAGCTGTTTACTTAAAATATTAAACGAACCAATTGTTCCCATTAATAAAGCGAAATTTGATAGTATTACTGAAATGGTTTGCGCGCTACTATCTGATTTCTATTCGCATTGTCTCCAAAATTGTATAACGAAACATTGGATGCATTCAAGCCATTCAACTGCGCAAAAATCAAACCAACTACACAGAAATCCCATCAATTCAATTGTATATTAGCTCATTTCAAAATAAAACCATCATCGACAGGAAACGACGAGGGAGCTATGCCCAAATAATAAAGTGATCGTTGTGAGTTACCACCTACATCATCATCACCACCATCAAAATAATAATAATAATGATAGAAAAATAAATAATAATCATTATGATCATCATCATCTTCATCATCATCGTCGTCGTCGTCGTCATCATCATTGTAATACTAATAATTATCATCAGCATCATTGTCATCAACACCGCCACCATCATCATCACCGTTAGCAACGGCAGCAAAATATTAACCCTTCTGCTTTGGTTCACACATGATCTTAAAACTGTATTGTTCAATTCTTAAAACACGGAAGCTTATCGTATGTTTACGAGCGTAAACTATTTTAGATCAAACACTCTCTCTTTGAAGGCCTTTGCAAACAGTTTGGATCCAGATGAGACGCCACAGAACGTGGCGTCTCATCAGGATCCAAACTGTTTGCTATTCTGATAGTATTCTTTGAAAAAAAATCAAAGAAAATGCTAATTTTAGAAATTCAGCAGATAACATTTTAGCAGACGACAAATTTCACAGCATGCAAAGGGTTAAAACTTAAAAGGTTTGTTTCATCGTCATCCGATGCACTAATTGGCTCTCGGAAACATGTGTGTCATTTAGTGTCTATGTTTCAACATCGAATATTAACAATTCATCAGAGACCGATAATTAATCGATTGAACAACTCCCTAAATTGACGATATTGTGTACACGAGCATTAGTTAAAATAGACGGACTACAAACAGGCTAATAAAATAACCCGTGGGATTTTAAAGACCTCGGTCGTTTACAACGAAATTTCATTAAGCAGTCTTCGAGAATGTATTAACTATATCTCTGATTTACAATGCTTCGTTAAGTCGTGTTATTTTAGTCCATAAATATTGTGTTGGAGTGGGGACGCTTATTGTGGGAAAATGGCCGGAAGTGCAAATGACTTTTTTTTTTAACGGAGATGCATTATACACGCTCTTTTGCATTTTAACGCGAATTTGACATTAGCGAGGGCAGACGCTAATATTTGTGCAATTCAGTGGTAATAATTCAGGGACAAATATTCCGTTTAAAGTAGAACATTATAAAAAAAGCAACTCATACACACGAATGGTTATTTTTCTGTTATTCGACGCTAAAATAGAGAGTGTTGAATATTATGTCAACAATCATGGCTAAAGGAACTAATTTGGAAATTAGCCAATCAATTTTTTTCACAATTACCATTTTTGTCATGGTAAAAATAATTTATAATCATAATGAAGTTAAAAGTTGTATAGTTTTTCCTTCAGATAAGAGAAGACCTATTAATGTATTGCTGCAAAAGTACCTCAAAGTTGTCCAATTAAACAATCAATCATACTTTATCAAAGAACTCGCAATTAAGCATCATCGCGTAGTGAAATTCTCGTGTGCTCCCGAGCGCGTGCATCGGAAGTAAAAAACAAAATATGGCTTCCGGTGTGGGCTTTTTGTTGCCATGGAAACTACTTTGCGCTCCCTGGCGGTAATTTAGATGGCTCTTAAACTAGCATGACAAAAGACGCGTTCGCATTGAGGAATGATATACACCTGAAAGTGATTTCAGAAAATGACATTCTTTCCAGCTAACATTTTCTAAGCGTTCGATCTGACGACATTTTGTTCGGTGTGTTATCTGATTGAACAAAACACCACAAAAATGGCTCATGGTCCGGATGTAAAAAATCGTGGGTACCAATAATACTCGTTATGTATTATGGGTTAAAAACCTGAACATTCATGTCATTTATATTATTTTCTTAATTGAAAATAAATTATATATAGTAATCATATGAACATATAAAATATTCATGGATAACTACAATTTTAATTTTAAGTTACGTATAAGAACCAAAAGTTAAGTTATATTTAAATGGCTAACCTTGGCAAAGACCCTGAATAATCTACTAAGCGTTATTGGTTTTGTTGAAACTATTTATTATTTTTGTGAACATATGACATCATGTATTAACATGTGTAGACATTTAGTCCTTATTCTTCACATATAACGGTTTAAATCGACACGTGATCTGGTAAATTTGTGTTGGCATCTACTTTGTGATATAAATCCAATCTTATTCTTCTGATATCCAGTCATGTACTAAGTTTTTAGCCAAACACGTTCTACAAAACGCGAGATCCTTTATTTCATACGGAAAAAAAAATTGAACAAATATAGCCCTGGACTACTCAATTAACCCTTATAGATGATTTAAGGTGCTGGGTTGAAGGTTCTGCATTGCATGCCATTAGTTTTTATAACAATAAAGTATGTTATTTTAAACATCATCTTTAAAAATGGCACCAGTGTAATGTTTAATACCAGTTGAGAATTGTTGAAGTTTACTTAACAGTCATCGACCAGTTCAAATAACATTCATGTACATGTCAGTTAAATCACCAGTCCTTGCATTTTTTTATATCTTGAAAAACGAGTTTGTCTCATTGTCTCTTATCATGCGATATATTTTGATAATTTCACATATCAGATTTTTTCGTCAAATAAATATTTGCATTGCTTACGTGCACGATAGCTAACAGGTCAGTATCAGAACATTTGACAGAGAGATTTTATAGCAATCTCATCACTTTCATTGCCCGTACTGGGTAGATTGGCGGCTTATTTACAAACTGAGATGGGAAAAAAGGTAGATGCGTATAAACGGTATTTGGTATAAATTGTGGATTAAAACTCCTTCGATTTCATTTGATTTTGTCTATTAAAAACGTACCGAAAACTGCCGAATCAGGAACGACCATGTTCGGTTATAATGGTAGAGTACTTGTATATATTTTGAAATTCATAATCTGACTTTGCACGGGCTAATGACAATACACATGCATACCATAAATATCACATGGTAAGGTATGGAAATGACAACAGGACTGATAAAATCAATTTCCAAATTTTTGTATATAATTAAATATGCTAAATGTTTACGATGGCTAAACGAAAAACACAGAAATACTTTTTTAACATAACATTTTTCAGTTTCGAGAAAGTACATTTATCGCGATATTTCTTATGCTGTCAGTTTAAGATGCAAACTAAGGAAGAAAGTTGCCAAGTTGAAATCAGTGTTTGGACGATTTTCGGTGACCAGTAAACTAAAGCTTGAATTGTATGTACTCTTTAATCTAATTCTTAACTACTTAAAACTGTGTCAGGCTTATATTTTACAGTTTCTATTGCTAAGTAAATAACACACGTATGAGTGTATGTTCTAGTGAGAAATAATTTACGGTGTACCTCATACACGCCCATGCGACATATTTAGGATTACTGTAATAACTTAACTCGAGTACGATAAGGCCACGGACCAGAAACCCATCTTATTAAAAATATTATGGTACGTTTCCATTCATTTAACAAAACAGTTTTGGCGAAATAAAGAATTAATTTTTAGAAGCAGCGTCTTTAATGAAATGGGCCTCGCTGTTGGAAACTGGGTTTAATGCATGTGCGCACAAGCTTATCAGGGCCGACACTTTCCGCTTTTATGGTATTTTTGTTTAAACTTTAAAGGATGGTCTCTTAGCGAAAATCTAGTTTAGGCGGAAAGTGTCGTCCCTGATTAGCCTTGGTTGATTGCACAGGCTTATCTGGGATGACACGTTTCGCACATGCATTTAGCCCAGTTTTCTCAGAACTCGGCTCAAATAATTACAGCTACAGTTTTCATGTTCATTGTATTTAGCTTTTCCTTTCACTCAGAAACTGACGGGTCATAGACATCCCTCTTCAATTCAACAATTCAGTCGTAACTTAAAAAGTTATCGTAACATCTTTGTTGGGTAAGTCTGGGGAACCAGGTGTAGGTGCATGGGGTTGCAGTGATATGTACCTTTAAGTAAGATCACTCCGCACATGTGCACACACTTAAACAGGTACATTGTATACTCATACACAACATATGTGTGCACGTGTCGACCACGTGCACACACTTAACCGGTATACTTATGCACTACATATTTATTTATTGCGCCACCTTTTCGACTTAACGGAGCCTATCTGCCTCATGTTTTCAAGTTAGATACATCCTTGTTGCACTCAGCTGTTGCACATGTTCAGTGACATTATTGTGACCAATGGCGCATTGATAGGTCGATGGGATGTTCAAGAATATACACTCCATCGTAATATAAATGTATCAATGGCAAGGTAATATAAGGATAAATAATCTACGTGAGCATTTGCTTATACGTTAATACGCACTTATATATAATTAACACCATGAGCACTATGCCGTTCTAGTTACTGCCCTGATATAAGTGCATGGTTCATACTTTCGCTCCAGTGATGCCAAGGCAAGTGAAATGAAACACCGTTCATTGACGTATGCTACTACATAGAAAATAATGCATGCACTAATATTTGACAGTAAAGAACAAACATTTAACGCTTTCATTATTCACTAGGACGGTATTCATCGGTGTATAAGTAGATGTACATATTGACCAATGAGCTTCTTTCTAGAGTCAGCATAATATATATGAGCCTCGCTCCGGGGGAAAAGGGGCTTTATGCGTCTTCGTAAAGTGTCGTCCAAGATTATCCCGTGCAGTCCGCGCATGCTAATAAGGGACAACAAATTCCGCTTTTATGGTATTTTTCGTTTAAAGGAGTCGTGCACATGAATACAATTAGCGAAATAAGCATTAATGTTGCGCAGAAGCGTCTTTTATAAAATGAGCCTCGCTGTGAAAAGAAACTAGGCTTAATGCATGTGCGTAAAGTGTCGTCTCGCAAAATCTATATGGTCCTCGTGCAAATTCAATGAAAACACAACACATTGGCAATTTCCGCAAATATTAGCTATTTACCGGTAAGTTCAAACCTGCATCTCATTGTATGTATGTAACAACTTAGGACATAGTAAAATTAAATATTACCCAAGACATCATAGAAGTTGGTCTTTTAGTAATTTGATTAAAACGGACATCTAAATATAGCATTATCGCAACAAAGGAAATATTATTTAAAGTAAATAATACTGGTCAATAAGTTGTTGAACATCGATGGTGTAAAATAAATATTGTTTTATCCGAGGGTTTTGAATTGAACTTAAGCGAGTTATTTTTCAGACAGCGGAAACACTACGCTGTGAATTGTCCGATTTACTAATGTACATAATTAATACGCAGTACAGAATCAACACGATCATTAAATACCGTCTAATAGGTCAACAAGACTGTTTGCAGTGCTTAAATCAAGTTTTTGTTGATTTAAGTAATCTTATATTTAGTTTGGTTATATCCCACCGCTCAGTGAATGAACTAAGCGATCTAATTATTATTCGTGTATTTTAATAAAGAGGCCATTGAGGATAGAGGCAGTATTTAACAGGGATGTCTCAAGTTCCATATTGAACGATTAAAGAATATCCGAACATTTACATAGTATTCGGAATTAATATCGCATTGTCCACGTTCAAACAGATACCGTAAATAGACATAAAATTCAAGACATTTGAAATTAAATAACATGTTACAGCTACTGAACAGTGATTAGATTTTCGATGTACTTGACTTACAAACAAGAGGACCATAAGGAATCTTTAACGATCACCTAAAACATTGTTGCTCAGTGGTATAATACTCGACACCCTTTGTTTGTGTCTACTTTAAACGACATCGTCATAATTTGAACATATCTTGCTTTATATGTCTATGCAACACATTTCACACCAGAACACGAGTGGCCAATTTTGAACACGATGCATCATTGGAACAAAATAAGTAGCGGACCATCGATATTGCATACCAAATATTACAGCTTGTCCTTTTATAATTTTCAGAAAGTTATTAATCTTATAAAGTCTATATAAACAAATGTGACTGACAGCAAGGGCGTGGCGCCAGTATTGAGTCCAGGGCATAAATTAACCACTAGCTGATATTACATACTAAATATCAATGCTATGGGCCTTGATCCCAGGAGCATGATGTAAACAGACTTTGTAGAGGACCTTACTATGATGGTACGTAGCAAATACCAACCACTGAGCCTTGAGGGTTTAAAAGAATAGATTTTTAAAGTTCTCGCTAAATGCATATGTAAACAATGAATCGCGAAGGCGGGGCCAATTCTGACCATATGGGCATCATGTGAGCAGGCATTTTTAGGGGACTTATACACAATGTTACAAAAAATACCAAATCTCTTTTCCTTGCGCGTTCAGACGAGATGAGTGTTTTTAAAGTTTTCACTAAATAGATATAACAAAAACAAGTTGCCCCTGGGGCGTGGCCAAGGTTGACCCCAATGGTATGATTGAACAAACTTGGTAAAGGACCACAATACGATGTTATAAAAAAAACTGTGGGCGTGCGGTTTCGGAGAAGAAGATTATCTCGATATACCTACATGTATAAGGAGAACAAGCTACCCCGAGTTGGATTTTTGACCCAAGGAGGTTGATTTGAACAAACCTTGCAGAGGACCGCAATACGATGTGACATACCGAATAGAAAACCTTTTGGTCATGCGGTTTAAGAGAAGATTTTTAAAGCTTTCATTTTTTTTAAACTATTTTTGGGGTACTGTGATGTTAGAAATCATCAAACCAGAACCATTTGCAGTTTATACTGAAAAACTCCAACGGAACATTTCTGTGAAGTTTTGTCGAATTCTGTCCAACAGTTCAGGAGTAGATTTCGTTTGAAGACACGCTAAGCTCATTGGAGCTAAAATGCAGTTGGCAATTTAAGAAACGTTATCTTTAAAACGAAATGTTATTTTAGTTTTGCGGTTGCCTGCATATATACATGTATTAAATTGTGTACATGGTATATCAGAGTGCCTAGCACATAGAAGCTAAACAGGCGCGTGAAAGATATAGAAGCGTTGGTCATCGCAGCAGAACTCATTAGTCTGTACCACGTATAAATCTATAAAACGCATTATTATGTATCACGTACATATCTCTACCACGCATTAGTCGGTACCACGTATAAGTCTGTATCACGCATTGCTGCAGTCAATACAACGCATAAGTGTGTACCACGCATTAGTCTGTACCACGCGTTAGTATATATCACGCATTAGTCTATACCACCCATTATATTGATTCAAGTTGGTCACTCTACTTATTTGAAAGCTCAGATCACAACGTTTCACTAAAAGTTAAAACAGTCATCACAACCAAGAAACGGCTAAAACAATGTACACAACTTAATATTCATATAAAGTTTAGTTTCGAGCTACAGATGTGTAACCTCGTATCAGTGTTAGTGTACTAACATTATGCAAGGAAAGTACGTTGTGCTTAATGAGAGACGGACGCGGACCGACCCTTTCAGCAGCCGACAAACAGACGAATGGCCGATGAGTTTAAATAAGACCTTGTGACAAAACTGCGACGCATAATGCATTTGAGCCTCGCTCAATCAGGGACGACACTTTCCGCCTTAACTGGATTTTCGTCAAGAAGTGTCTTCCTTTAAACAAAAAAATATCATAAAAGCGGAAAGTGTCGTCCCTGATTTGCCTGTGCGGACTACACAGGCTAATCTGGGACGACACTTTACACACATGTATTACGCCCCGTTTTCACAAAGCGCGGCTCATTCCAATACTCCTAATTATCTTCTTATAGATATCACATGACTTTCAGCTGGTTGCATGTGACGCGAGTTCAGCAGAAGGCTGTCGGCGAACGTATTGGACTTATGATTAGTTAATTCGTGAACGCTCGCTTGATTTCATATCAAGTTTGACGAATACTAGGGAGCAGATATTAATCGCTTCAGTCTCTAATTGTGACCGTAAAGTGTATCATATTTATATGAAGACGAAATGAAGAGTTCTTATAGTGTCTCAGTATGGATTGGGATAATAGTGAAGTTTGGATTAACAGGTAAATTACAGATTGTCATATTTGATTTATCTTAAAATACTCATGAGGACGAAATTAATGTGAGTGATTATTTGATTTAATACAATTTATATATCGATTCGTGTGTGTAAAATTTATTACGTTTGAATAGCTTCAACTTTTTTTTTGTTTTTTTTTTGTATACAAATTAATAGGTTTTAAAATGTAAATTTGTACTAAATGAATACTCATTTATGGTTCATCGTATATAAAAGTCAACATAGTTGTATAATAAGATTGCAGTATTTGGTTCTACTTTTAGACAAACATGAATGAATGCCATATTCGAACTCTAGGATAAGAAAATAATTAAACCAAAATATTTTTTAATATACAAGTTGTTTATCTTAGTTTTAAACTTAATAATAATGGCAATAGTAATAGTAATAGTAATACTTAATAATAATAATAATAATAATAATAATAACTTTATTTCACGAAGATATCACATTAAGAAAATAACATTTCTTTTTTACAATGTGGTCTTCAAAAACACAGTATATGTAAATATAACTCAACAATGTCTAGCATACTGCAGTCAGCCTTAAAATAATTACAAAAGCAACATGACTATAATAATATAATAATAATAATAATAATAATGATAATAATTAATAGTAATAATAACAATAATAATAAATAATAAATATTTCATTCTTTCATATCAACAGACAGTCACAAAGCATACAGAAGGGAAAAAATACCCCCCAAAGCGGTATTTTAATCGATACAATCCACATACACATCAAAACAAGTTTTGCGTTTGTAGCAAATGATTTTTAAAGTGCCTTTTAAAGGAAATAAGTGAAGGTGCTTGTCTTACATTATTTGGAATAAAGTTCCAAATATTTCTCGCACAATAGGCAAAAGTACGCTTTCCGTAATTGGTTTTAAATGAAACAGATGATAAATCGTTGTGGGTGGTGGATCTAAGTGAGTATGTATTGTTATTCGATACAAAAATAACGTCGTCAAAATAATGAGGCATTGAGCCATGTAAAACTTTGTATACTATAGTCCCAACAAGAAATGTACACCTATTTTCAAATGACAACCAGCCCAGTTTATTGAAAATTGGAATTGAAGGAGAAGAAAACGGTTTATTCATTATTATTTTTGCAGCTCGTTTCTGTATCGAAATTACCTTCTTTAAATTTGATCTTGTGGCTGAGCACCATATTGCACAACAATAGTCCATGTGTGGTAAGATGTATGAATTGAAAAACAATTTCATTGTTTCATAATTAAGATAGGGTTTAATCCGTTTTAATAAGGCTAGCTTTGAGTTGAGCTTTCGACAGACGTTATTTATATGCAGTTGCCAAGTGAGATGTTTGTCAACAGTTACTCCAAGTAAATTATAATGTTCAACTTGTTCAATAACAATGTTGTTGATTTTAAGTAATAAGGTGTCTGTAGA
Organism: Dreissena rostriformis; assembly: GCA_007657795.1. Lineage (NCBI taxonomy): Eukaryota > Metazoa > Mollusca > Bivalvia > Myida > Dreissenidae > Dreissena > Dreissena rostriformis. Next base: position 121,616 of record VMBQ01000065.1, on the reverse strand, counting down.
TTTATTAGCACTGGATAATACCATGCATTTAGTTTTGTTTGGATGTATTAACATATTGTTAAAAGAGCACCAATTTGATATTATATTTAAGTCATTTTGCAAAGTACTTTGAATGTTTTTAATGCCAACGTCAGCTACATGTAAGGTAGAGTCATCTGCATAAAGATCTAACGTTCCCTTTTGAAGGAAAAACGGCATGTCATTAATGTATACAAGGAAGAGAAGAGGGCCGAGAATTGATCCTTGTGGTACCCCGGCTTTTATAGTTTTAAAAGATGATTTTTGTGTTCCGACTTTGACGCATTGTTGTCTGTTAGATAGGTAAGACTGCATCAAGGTAAGCACACTCTCAGAGAAATGGTACATAGACATTTTGTTAAGCAAAATATCATGATCTACTAAGTCAAAGGCTTTTTTGAGGTCAAGGTATACTGACCCTACAATTTGTCCAGAATCTATGTTTTGTAGCCAAGAATCTATAAGTCGAATCAATGATGACTGACAAGAATGATTTTGACGAAAACCAGACTGGAAAGTATGCAATAATTGATGTTTTTCAAAAAATGACTTCATTTGATTTGAAATGTGCCTTTCAATTATCTTAGAAATAGTAGGGAGTATGGAAATGGGTCTATAGTTGTTTAGATCATTTTTATCTGATTCTTTATGCACAGGCAATATATATGCATTCTTAAGTCTGTCCGGAAAAATTCCACTTTGAATGCTCTTATTTATGATTGATGTTATTGGGTCGACAATGGAATCACCACAATGTTTGAGTATATCAGGACCAATATTGTCAAGGCCAGGTGCTTTATTGTTTTTTAGAGAGTCGATTATTTTACGGACCTCGAATACTGTTATTGGTGCAATTTCAAATACATGTGTTTTAAGTTTATCATTGAGATATGTTTTGAATTTTTCATAATGACATGGTTCAAATTTTGTTTTGGTGATCAAATCAGAGATGTTAGTGAAATGTGTGTTGAATGTGTCTAAGATCTCAGGAATGCTGTCAATGGTTGTATTATTTACGTCAAGTGTTAATGGCAGAGTGAGGGGAGGATTTGGATGTGCAAGAGAATTAATTGTTTTCCATATATGTTTTGTTGAAACATTTTCCCTTACTGAGTTATTATAAAATTGTTGTTTATATTTCCTTATAAGAAACGTTACATGGTTCCTTTGTTTTTTGTACTCGTCGATTTTGTTATGTTTTTTCAACCAGTCTCGCATTTTAATTGCATGTTTAATTTCGTCTGAAAACCATCCAGGTAAAATGTCTGACTTAATTCTTTTTGTTTTAATAGGTGCATGGATGTTTAATGTTGATGATATGGTATTAAGCAAATAATTGAGACATGTATTGGGATCTGAGACCGTGTCAATCATGTTTAAATTCGACATTAATAAATCTTTTTGAAAAGCGTGTTCCTTAAAATGTTTGAATTGCCTATAATCTTTTGATATGTGCTTGTTCTTAGGTATTTTTGTATGCATTTGTCTTGTAAAACATACAGGAAAATGATCACTAACACTATAAGATGAAACAAAAACATCGCTAATACGATCGGGTCTATTTGTATACAAATGATCAATAATTGTAGACGATTTCTTTGTAATTCTTGTTGGTTCCATTACTAACTGTTTAAGACCATTTGAAATTACAAACGAATTCCAGCGTGAGTTTTTGAATGTATCTTTTCCAGACTGAAAGTTCATATTTAAATCTCCCAAAATATAAAGTTCTTTATTCATACAGTTAATAGCGTTTTTAAAGCTGATATCGTAGGCTGATACCCAGTCAATGGTAGAATCCGGTGGCCTATAAATAAAGTTAATTAGAAATGATTTAGTGTTTGGGAACATAATTTCAATCCAGACCGACTCTAATGAGCACGTATTTAAATCTAATTTATGTTGGAAAGGTATATTGTCTTTAATATATACAACTATGCCCCCACCCTTACGACTATCTCGGTCACGACGAATACAATTAAAATTTGGAATTTGTAGATCCGAATCTTGTATTTCCTTGTTTAAAAATGTTTCACAGAGTCCTAAAATATGTATTTTTGAATGTGAAAGTACATATTTAATTTCTTCTAATTTAGGCATGATGTGATGTATATTAAGACAAACAACATTTAACCCTTTGTTGGAAAAATTGAAGTCTAAATTAGGAGCAGTATTATTGTCACACTTGTCAATAGTAATACACCTGTCAATATTTGAAATATTGCAATTTTTACTTGAACTAGATTTATCAAAATTGTTTTTACTAGGTGTCAAATAATTTGAACAAGAAGATGTTTTAAAAAGAGAATTGCTCGCATCACATATGCAGACATTATTATTACATTCTATACATATATAATTTAGTGTATGGAACCTATTTGGAGAAAGGATACTGCTTGTTTGTTGTATAACATGCGATTGTCTGTTAAAATTGTCCTATATTGGACACATCGTTGGAGCCATGACTTGTCTCTGTCCTCGGTAATTCCTGTAGCGCCCATGGTAGTACGAGTAACCGCCGGCGCCCCATCGATTTTGGTAGCAGTTTTCGGCGATGTGATTTCGCAGTCCACATACGGTGCATTGTTTACCCTGTTGCCATCGCGATCTGTAAGGAAACGAGGCAATTTGGGGATGTTTGTTCCCACTTCCGTTTCCGGTCCCGTGCCTTGTTATTGGTAGATGTCGATGTATGGCCGTAATAAGAGCACTAGTGCCTTTTGCATTGAGATGAATGCCGTCTCGATGGTAGTAATGGCTGGCTGTGTCCCCATTGCCAAATACAAACGCCTGATGGCAATCAATAATGCGTACTTCCAGGTCTTCTCCAGTCCGCTTTAATAGTTCATTAAGCGGAAGTACGTCAGTGTCTATGCGTGGACAAACAGTACACAAATATACTGCGCACGATTCCGATTTTCTTCTTATGTCCAGGATAAGAGATTTAATGTCATTGTAAAGTGTAGATTGAGCAGAACCGGAAGCAGCATCGTTTCCCCCAGCATAAACAATGATGTTCTTGTATTTTGAAACGATTTCGCTACTCAGATTTGACTGGATTCCGCGAAGTTTCTTTCCTGGGCAAGTAAGAACATCCACGTCCGTCTTCAAGTCAGACTTGTTTACCCCCTTCAAGATGGAGTCTCCTATGATAAGCGTCTGTTTGGTTACTGTTTGGTTTGATCTTTGATTTTTATTTGGTGTATTATGTATTTCAGAAACCACCGAAGAGCTGTTATTTGAATTTTCAGTACTGGAACGTTGATCTTTATTTTGCGTAGAATGTGCCTCCGGAACATTGGAAGAGCTGTCATTTGAAATTTCTGCATACGATCTAGTAGGAGTTGCCATGAATTTATTTAGCGATATTTCAGTTTCTTTTTGTTGTGTTGTAATATTAGACATCTGGTTTTTCATTGATTCAGAGAAGGATTGCCACCGTTTTAGAAGTCCCTCGTTTAGGCTGCACATTTGCGTTTTAACAGATTCTGAATTTGAAGTTACATCTTTCAACTTATTTTTCATGTCACTACAGCACAGATTGTGTTGATTTTTTAATCCACATACAATATCTTTTATTTCACCGAGTTGCGTTGAGGTATGTAGTATGTGTTCCCGCATTTCACTTTTGAGTTCATTAATTTCACTTGAAACGGATTTCATAAAATCATTCAATATTTCATGGACATTCGATTTTGCGTCTTGATCAATTCGACGAGCATGCTTTTCTTTTCGTACAGACTGAACTGACTCATTTAGGCGACGTAATTCTTCATGGCTATCGGATTCTTCATGGCTATCGGATTCATTTTGATTCTCCGAAAGTTTGGATTCATTTTTGCTTGTTGACATCAAAAGATTTTTGAAGGCATTGTTTACATCAGTTGTTGTTGTTTTGTCATTAACCAATCTTTCCTCTATGTTTTTTAACATCGCTGGCAGGTGAATTTCCGTGAACTTATGAGAGTTTTTCCCGTTGATTAAGCAAGAACTTTTTGTGTGATACAAGTTTAATGTGTAAATACCCTGTCGACCAGAACTTAACTTGTATTGCGTTTCAACAAGATTTCCCTGTCTGTCGTGCACCGGAACTTTGCAACATTTATACGCAAGAGTGTTATCGCTGAAAAACTGATCCGCCGCAATCTTGAAAAGTTCGTACATACCAGTGTTTAGTATAAGTCGAAAACCTCCACCTGTTTCGTATACAATCACATCTTCTTGATCGGTGGAATCTAACTTCTTTTGTAGTGACTTCTTTATATTTAGCGTGTAATCCACACCAACTGCGACGCCATCCGTAACATTTTTTAACTCCTCGGGTGCCGCTGTCCCAACGAAAGGCACAATATTACTCATTTTACGTCGTTTACTTCTGTCCAAAATTCACAAGATTACATTGTTCAATCGCCTTTTTTTTCAGAGATTCTGTTTTTGTACTATTTGACTATGTTTTTGTTTAACCAGACGATTAAAAAACAGTTAAAAACTTTATTTTAACGTAGAGTTTAAAAAAGTTGTTTACCACAACCGGACGTGACGTTATCATGTTTACATATAATTAAGCAACACGTCAAAGGGTAAGAGAAATAAATCAATATACCTGATCCAGACACTCCATGTAGATATTATCCTCGCGGTGGGAAAGCGGGGCTTAATGCATGTGCGAAAAGTGTCATCCCAAATTAGCCAATGCAGTCCAGTCCGCACAGACTAATCAGTGCCGACACTTTCTGCCTTATCTGGAGTTTCGCTAAGAAGAGACTTCCTTTAAACGAAACATACCCATAACATCGGAAAGTGTCGTCCCTGAGTAGCATGTGCGGACTACACAGGCTGTATTACTATATTAATTGTCACGTATGATTAAGCTGTTAAAACAGTAGCTGCGAAAATCGATTCGATGCATTGTTTTGATATTTTAATATTACTAGAGATAAAGTAATGTATGTAAGTTATACGTTATAAGCAGTAAATAAATAGACAATCATACTCAATAGACAACGTCTTTGCATTATCAGACAATGTAGTTGTTCGAGCTCAAGCGAAATAAATCAGTTAATATATTCCAAGTCACATTCCACTGTGATGACTTACTTATTCAATGTATATGCTTTGAAGTTTAAAATTGTATACTTCAGAAATTGTATTCATGAGCATGACCCCTGACGTGCCGCATAAATATTATATTATTCTAAATACGGTACATGATGATACATGTGGTATTCGAAACAGATTTTCTTTATATTCATCGCACAGCTGTTTACCTAAAATATTAAACGAACCAATTGTTCCCATTAATGAAGCGAAATTTGATAGTGATACTGAAATGCTTTGCACGCTACTATCTGATTTCTATACGGATTGTCTCAAAACTTGTATAACGAAACATTGGATGCATTCAAGCCATTCAACTGCGCAAAAATCAAACCAACTACACCGAAATCCCATCAATTCAATTGTTCTACAGCTCGTTTCACAATAAAACCATCATCGACAGAAAACGACGAGGTAACAATGTCCAATTAATGAAGTGATCATTTCAAGTTACCACATACATCATCATCACCACCATCAAAATAATTATAACAATGATAAAAAATAATTAAAACAAAATCATCACCATCGTCGTCGTCGACGACGTCATCATCATCATCATCATCATCATCATCATCATCATCATCATCATTGTAATAATACTTATCATTATCATCGGCATCATTATCATCACCACCGCCACTATTATCACCACCGTTAGCTACGGCAGTACCATATAAACCCTTCTGTTTTGGATCACACATTTTGTAAAAACTGTCATTTTCAATTCTTAAAAACCGGAAGCTTATCGCATGTTTACGAGCGTCAATTATTTAAGATCAAACACTCTGGTTTGTTGCATTGTCATCCAATGCACTAATTGGCTCTCGGATACATGTATATCATTTTAGTGTCTATGTTTCAACATCGCATATTAACAATTCATCAGGGATCGATCATTAATCGATCGAACACCTCACTAAATCGATGATATTGTGTACAAGAGCATTATTTAAAATAGACGGACTACAAACAGGCTAATAACATATCCCGTGGGATTTCTTAGCACTCGGGCGTTTACAACGAAATTCCATTAAGCAGTCTTCGAGAATGTATTAACTATAGCTCTGATTTACAATGCGTCGTTAAGTCGTGTTATTTTAGTCCATAAATATTGTGTTGGAGTGGGGACGCTATTCACTCTGAGGGAAATTAGCCGGAAGTGCAAATGACTATTGCTTAACGAAGAAGCATTATACACTCTCTTTCCTTTTTTTGAAAGAAAATGTTGACATTAGCGAGTTCAGACACTGCGATTTGTGCACTTTAGTGGTAAAATACAGGGTCAAATATTCCGTTTTAAGTACACAAATTATATAAAAAGCGAACCATAAACATGAATTATTTTTCTGTTAACCGACGCTAAAAAAGAGCAAGTTAAATATCATTTAAACAAAATTCCAAACAAACAAATGTTATCATAAAGAAAGTTAAACCTTTCAAAGTTTGTCCTTCAGACAAAAGTGGTCCAATTAAACAATCAATCATAATTTATCAAAGAATTCGCAATTAAGCAACATCGCATGGTGATGTTATCGCCTGCATAAGAGCGCGTGCAGCGGAAGTAAATAGCAATATATGGCTTCCGGTGTGGGCTTCTTGTTGCCATGGAAACCACTTTGCGCTCCCTGGCGGAAATTTAGATGGCTCTCAAACTGGCATGACAAAAGACGCTTTCCATTAAGGAATGATTTACGCCTAAAAGTGATTGCAGAAAATGACATTCTTACCGGCTAACATTTTCTTAGCATTCGATCTGAAGAAGTTTTGTTCAGTGTGTTATCTGATTGAACAAAACACCACAGATGCTCATGGACCGGCTGTAAAACATCGTGGGCACCGATAAGAAAAATTATGTGTACTATGTTACAAACCTAAACAATCATGCCATGTCTATTATTCTCTTTATCGAAAAATAACTTATGTTTAGCAATCATGTGAATGTATTCAATACTCATGGATGATTAACATTTTAGTTTGACGTTACCAACCTTGGCAAAGACCCTCAATAATCTCCTAAGCGCCATTGGTTTGGTGTAACCTTTGTTTTTAAACAAAACACGTTTACCCTTCTGTGAATATATGTATTAGTTTGTGATGGATTCCACTTTGTGATATAAGACAAATATTTTTCTTCTGATATCCAGTAATGTACTCAATTTTTAGGCAATCACGTTCCTAAAAACGCGAGATCCTTATTATTCACGAATTTATGTGAAAATTTAAAAAAATGGAGAGCCATGGACGAGTCAATTAACCTTTATAGATTTATAAAAATAAAGTATGTTACTGTAAACGTCATCTTTTAAAATGGCACCGGTGTAATGTGTAATGCAATTTGTGAATTGTTGAAGTTTACTATATATTAAAAACGACCAACGTAATTTAAATACACGTCAGTTAGCTCACTAGGCCGTGCATTTTATTGTACATGTACATATTGAAAAGCGAGTTTGTCTCTTTGTCTCGTTTCATGCGTTATAGGTGTGTAATTTCACATATCAGATTTTTTCGTCAAATAAATATTTGCATTGCTTACGTGCACGATAGCTAACAGGTCACCGTCAGAATATGTAACAAATAGATTTCATATCAAATCTAACCTTTTTCATTGCCCGCACTGGGTTGATTGGCGGCTTATTTACACACTGATATGGACAAACGGTAGATGGCAGTTGTTTGATGTAAATTGTGGATTAAAACTTTCGATTTCATTTGGTTTTTTTTATTGTATTAAAAACGTACCGATTACTGCCAAATCAGGGACGATCATATTCGGTTATAATAATATCTTAAGGCCCCATGTATATTTTGAATTTCAAAATCCGACTTTGAACGTGCTATTGACAATATACCATAATTAACAAATGATACCATATGAACAACTGTGATTAATGCATGTGCGTCAAGTGCACATGCTTACCTGGGACGACACTTTACGCCCATGGATTTAACCCTGTTTTCCAAGAGCGAGGCTTAAATATATTGAACAGTTTTGCCCAAAGTGATGCCGTGTTATTGAAATGGTAATTAAATTGTTGCTGATGCAAGTATTTTCAGTTTACACGTTCACTTTGTGATATAATGGGGTGTGGAGGGGAGGTGATCATATTAGTAATTGCAATATGTGTTTCGATACGTGTTCTTGTTTCTGGTGACGCGACGTCCTTTTAAATCATTTTAACGTGTAGATTATTTTATGCAGCTACGACAAGAAAATGGTATTTGTTTCCACTAACATCACCAACAGTCTTTTACTTTTTGTAACGATTCCAAATTTAATGAGATGTTGCAATGGCGGGCATAAATCTTCCAAATCTCTTTTTTTTTAAACATATTTTCGTAAGTTAATTTTATTTGTTTAGAGTTATCTTAGCGGATATGATCGAATGTAGCAAATATTACCGTAAACTCAACCAGAAAAAAAGTTTAGAGTCGGCGCAAAAAATGGCGTCGGTCGGGTTCGTGAAAACACACAACTTTGTTACGCCTTATTCAATGAAATATTCAGGGTCTGGACATTTTTAACAAAAATCTGTGTGCCTTACCTAGCTAAATTGGTTGGTTATTATATTCTTTAATATATGTTATAAAGCTAAATTCACGGGTTCGTTTATTGATTTATAAACTAATAAACACGGTTAAAAACAAACTATAGTAACTGTATTGCTGTAAATCCGTCGGAGATCTAAGTTGTTACATTTCCGATGGTCAGTGAGAATAATATTTCCTTTTCGCTTCAGTCTTCATGTACTTATTATATAATAAATAAATCGCGGCGCGATTAATATTAATAATATAATTAATTCATGTCGGGACAATTGGTCTAAGTACTCACTCTGAATAGTTTGAATATTAATAACGTCTAATGACACATCGCACACATCATCGTATTGAGAAAAATATTCAATATCGCGTCGCAGATTTGAATATGGCCATTCAAACAGTGTTGAAAATCTACATTGTATATTTCATTGTTTACTATATAAAAGATGGTGTCAGATTTTTCTGACGCATAAGGTTTCTCGAATTAATGTATTTTAACCTGTCTATTTGACTTTTTTCCCCAGTTTGTTTCTTTGTATTACTGAATTTGTCCGTAATAGAAGCTTCACAATGAACAAACTTTCTTAAACGCATTCATATGCATTACGGAGAAATTTCCTGTTAAAGAAACAAATATGATTTATTGCAATCAAATGAAATACATAGAAATCAAATAAAGTCAAATTTTTTGTACTACTATTGATACCCGGCTTGTTTACTACGGAACTGATAATGCGTGTGTTTATTGCAGGGTGCACGGGAACCAACCCCCAGCACGGGTATCTCACACACTTCTACTTCAACCGGAAACCGATCATTGTCAACGACTCAATCGTTCTCGAGCTCACCAACCGGTTCCTACCGGATACGCCTGAGGAACACTACCTGACTTGTGACGTCAACGTTATTACGTCACCAGACCGGAAGCTCATGGTTCATTTTATTTCATTGGAAATTTCGGACGCTGAAAGGGAAATAGATAGGTAGAGACGTTAAATTCATTGATACGGTATCTTATATGTAGCATTCACAAGTTTATGCCTGTCTCTCAAATTTAATCATATTGCAATGTGGTGTATCGGGTAATCAACGTGTTTATAAAAAAAATCCAAAAATTATGTCTATTTCTATAATTTATAGAACGAATGATATGGCCAAATAAAAAAATAGGTCCGTTTCCGGTCGCCCGACCTTGTCTCCAGAATCGGCGCCGACCCTCAACTTTTNAAAAAAATCCCTACCTACCGACCCTGTTTTTTTTCCCCAATGAGACCGGAAACGGACCTATTTTTTTTTTGGCCTATGCGTATGCGTGTAAACAAATGTATGAGCCGCTCTCTGAGAAAACCTGCTTAATGCATATGTGTAAAGTATCGTCCCATATTAGTATGTGCAGTCCGCACAGGCTTATCATGGACGACACTTTCCGCTTTTGTGGATTTTTTTTTCGTTTAAAGGAAGTCTCTTCTAAACGAAAATCCAGTCTAGGCGGAAAGTGATGCCCAAGATAAGTATGTGCGGACTGCGAAAAGCTATCAAAAGATATAGAGTTTAAAACATAAATGGATGATTGAATGCACGAAGTTCATATAAGCCAACTCAGACCAACAATCTACTATCATAAACAACTTGTTCGTAAGAAAAAGAGTGATAGGTCAAAGTAACGTTAAGTGTTTGTATAAAATGCACATTTGCATATTTCTTTCATATTAAGGTTCTTTAATGAAGCTTTATATGTTTAAATGGTCAAAACTTTTAATAAACCCGCGAAGTCAAACAGTCCAAAACAGCTTGAGCATATCCACATCAATTTCCGTCCAAGTCCCAATGTCAGTGCGTTTGAGCACTTCGATGAAATTCCTCGCCTATTCCCCTATCGATGTTTGCCCAGCTCTCACATCACACAAACTAAACAGATTGTTCCGTTTATTTAGTCGTAAGGTGACTGTTATCACGAGAGCAAACATGTCGTCAATTGCACTACGGGCCTGGTATTAATGGCGTTCGTAATTAGCCATTCGAACGCCTTTGGCGATTTCTGATGATGACATAAACCCGTTTAAGGCGCCAAGAAAGCCATATTCAGTAGCGACCCTGTTTATTCATCGTATTGTGCATTTGCGCGTATGTCCGCTCCCAATACCGGGTTTGATAACGAAGTAACGAAATGCGCATGTGCCTACAACAAATCGCCGATATACTTTTACGAACACCAGCCCGTGCATTTGACACACGAATATACACGTCGCAGTTAATAATGAAACATCTTAAACTAAATCCCAATCACATAAAATATTGGCCATGCATTGAATATTGGTCGCGCTCTGAGAAAAGGGGGTTCAATGCATGTGCGTAAAGTGCCGCCCAGATTTGCCTGTGCAGTCCGCACATGCTAATCAGGGACGACACTTTCCGCCTTCACTGGATTTTTGCTTAGAAGGGATTTCCTTTAAACAAAAAAATACCATAACAGCGGAAAATGTCGTCCCTGATTAGCCTTTGCGGACATCGTCTTGTGCATTTGCGTTTATGTCCGCTCCAAATACCGGGTTTGATTACGAAGTAACGGAATGCGCATGTGCCTACAACAAATCGCCGACGTACTTTTACGAACACCAGCCCGTGCATTGGACACACGAATATACAAGTCGCAGTTAATAATACAATATCTTAAACTAAATAATCCCAATCATCAGATTAAATATTGGCAATGCACTGTAAACGTATTCAGAGATAAGGCCAAGACAGCGCTTCGTTCAGTAGCCTTTTCTCGGCTATTTACCAACCGAAGCAATTTTATAGCATTATCTTGTTCATGTAGGCATACCAACCGAAAAACTTTCTTAGCCTAAACTCGGTTATCTAACAACCAAAGGACTTTCATAGCACAGCTTTATACCAAACCGAAGCTAATGCACATTTTATGTCGTCTGGAAATGGATTATATAGGAATTTTCTTTTACGTCGTCGGCGTTAAGGGCAGTGTTACAAACTAACATTTTGACCACTGAAGCCCGCATAAGTTCTTTTAACATGGCTTGTATGTATTCGATGAGGTGTGAGTTCCCCCCCCCCCCCCCNCCCCCCCCAGAAAATCTAAGGGTCCACCTTACAGATAAGGGGCCATTGTCTGGTATACATAAAGTTGTATATAGTTTGGGGGTAAAAGTCAAGAAGGGAACTCCCTGCTATCGTTATATTTGACGCCCGGTTCGAATGTGTTATGAATGCATATTCAGGCATGAAATAATATCTATAATATGACTCCAATATTTTTTTCAGATTGCATATATTCGATTTCAAAGAGAGCGGTCAAGTTAGGATTACCCCACCACAGGGCCTCTTTGGACTGTACAACATATACTATCAGGGGCACGCAAAGGGGATACAGGACTACGTGTCAACGGCCAATCAGCTTAAAATAGACTACCAGGGCAAACCCACACTCGTCTACGACGGATTCAAAATCCTAATCACGTCATTTAGAGGTATGGACTCACGGAAAGCTGTTATTTTTTTATTAATAATATAGAAAGTGTTTACACAGGAAAAATGCTGCAAAAGTCTGACTGCATTGAGATGATATCATTTATGAGTTTTTCACAGAAATTGGCACAATATTGAAAAGGACAATAATGACATTTTTTTTATAAACAACCTTTAATTATGTTCGTGTTTATTTCAGAGGCACGTGGCGATTGTGGGCGGGGCTTTACGAAATGCGCGCGTCGCCCTGTTTGTATCCCGGCCAGCACATGGTGTGACGGGTATGAGAACTGCGGACAGGGGGACCAATCAGACGAGGAGAACTGCAGCCATGCCCTGGCGAGCACATGGGACCCTCTAGGTGATGCGCATACGACCTTTTTCCAAAGTTACATATTTGTAGTTAGTAATTTAAATATTTTCATGGTAATAAAAGGTCATACATGCAGCACTTTTTATAGGAAGCACATAATAGAATGTTCGACTTACCAATAAATATTTCCTCTTCACTCATTCTGAGCATTTTATTGACCACATATTCTTCGACCTTCGACCAACCAATCGTATTGCCTTATTTTGTTAAAATGACGTCCTCTTGATGAAACGACGTCACGCCATCACGCATCTTTTGCAAGTATTATTAATATTGAACCAATAGTAATCTTAATTTCAATGAGGCCTTCAGACAACATCATGAAATCATTAATGTACATACTCTTATTTATCAAACATCTTAATGATTTTATTGAAGGAAACTCTGGGTGTCAGATAAACTTGCGCTTGTCATGCCTACGTGCCTTCATCCTGCTCCTGGATGTACAGGGACTACTTTTTGGCCTGTGATTTCCGGTTTAAAGTAAAATGCAGTTAATTCTTGAAGGCTAATGACGCAAATCCGCCTGTATGGAATTTTTCGTTTTAATGAAGTCTCTTGTAAACAAATTTGAAGGAAATATACCTTTTATATTAAATCCGTCCATTAAAGTAGAGTGTTGGCTGCTCGAAGTCTTATTTTTATGGTATTATCTTTTTTGCAGACGGGTCAGTAACTGCCGTCGTGGCCGCCTCTGTCTCCATAGCAACCCTGATAATCGTCGCCGCGGTCGTCCTGCTTATCATCAGGCGAGCGAACCGTCGGTGAGTTGTGAACAATTAGAATGTGTTTTTAATTCAACGTTTGACGATTGTCAACAAAGTGCTAACTAATATGTGCAAAATGACACAACGTCGGCAGATTAATGAACTAGTATTTGTTTTGTTATGTTAGAACAGGTCATACAAATCTGCATGGTCCTTTTATCAATTAATTTGTAAAGCCTACACCATTAACGTTATAATAGACGTTTCCCAAATACAAAATCAATATTTTTATCATATTACAGACGTCAGTCCGGGGGTAATAAGAAATCCCTAATTGGAGGATCGGTGTGGCCGATTGCAATGTTTTTGTGAACATATATCAAAGAGAAATAATAAAGATCATCGTCTTTCGTGTTCGAGTATGTCCGCGTTGCGAGTATGTCCACAAGTTTCTTCTTCGTAGAGAACCAAATCTACATTAACAAGAACTGATAGTCAAGGTTTTAAACCAATTAGAATATGGCATTTGTATCACGTTTCTTACAACTTCGTGCATCGATAGTTGGTATTCTTTGCAAGGATTCCGAAGAATATGATTACATACACATGTTATGTAAGCAACAGACGAAGTACACTCTTGTACTTCAATTTAATAATGTAATAAATGGCATTATTCTGGCATACGGTGTTTAGATATTAAATTATTAATTTTTGGTCCTCAAATTGACCCGAGATAGCTGCCTCGTCGTGCCTCATCGTGGCTTCAACGCTGATTGGTATGAACAACACTCGAATAGGGTTATTTAAATTCTTTCAATGTATATATACGTGTTTATCTGTTGCATCTGTACACATTTTTCGTTGCAGAATTATTCTCCGCAGCATCAACGACACTGTCTTGATCCGAAAGAAGAAAAAGGGCGGAAAACATCGCACAAATGGGCAGACGACAAACCTTCATGCGCCGCCATCTTACGAACGGGTCTATGGAATGGACGAAGCACCGCCTTCGTATCGATCCGTCGTGGACGAATACACTGATTCTGAGGAAGAACATGTTGAATCAGCTGGCAGCGTGCACGAATGTAGTGCGCACGCTTCCGCCACAGTGGTGGATGAAGGTAATGTATGTACTGCAGACGGTAAAAGTGGAACACCGGAAGGAAACATAAAGCAGGTGCTTGTCGTCTGCGATGTGGAGGGTCGCCACAGGACGGAGCTTATTTCGTCTGGACGGTGCACGTCACAGGCAGACGATTTTCAAACTCTGTCAGGTTACAAATTGTGCTCAAACGGTGATGCGATGCATGACGCACATCATATCAATACCAGTGCGTCACACGATCTCAATGAGGCCGATACCATAACTAAATCAAAGGCATTTGACAGGGATAATCAGGGAATCCGCAACACAACGGAAGTTACAAATGGGAAGTCTAAACTAGTAACAAATGGACATAGCAATGGAACTAGTACAAGCACGTACAACAGATCTCCCTCTAGAAGAGACGCAGATCTGATAGAGTATATTGACATTGATATCACAAAGAAGATCATGTGATATAGATATGTTGGGTACAGACTGTAGTGACAATTTGTTAGTTTTCCTCACTTGTTGAACGTGGACTCAATTTTCATTTGTTGGATACGTTTACTTTGATAAAGAAGTCGAGGTTGCAGAATCATGCATTACACATATCCCATAGACTTGCCATTCTATAATTCCATTAATTGTCTTCGCTGTATTTAACTTTTATACAATTGTTGTTAACACAACTGTGCTTTGTGTATAATTGTCATTTCATTGTTTAAAGTATGTATGTATGTATTTTGCTAGATTTTTTTAATTTTTAATTTACAACTTAAAATCATGTGGTCGATCTTGGAAGCACTATAATAATATCTGTTATCATACAACCGAAATATTTTTTTACGATCATAATCAAGCTGAAAATTCACTCAAATCAAAATTCGTCTCAACATTTTAATCTGTTTATCAATCATGTAAATCAATTTACATGAACGTTTGGTTTAAGATTGTAGATCAGTTTTAGTGTAAGATTGTGTTGTCTTATTTAACGACCATTTAAGCCCCTCTGTTGTGCGAATGTAAGCTCACTGCATGTTTTTACTTCCCTTTAGGTGCTATCCTTTATTGTTCATCAGTTGTAATATGCAGCCTTAAGAAATGTTCGATATGCATTAATAAATGTCATAAAAACATTGAACTGTTATTGCTGCCACAGTATCATTTTTTTATAGTAAATTCTTCGTCCATTCTTTGTGAAATATAAAATACGTCCATTCTTTGTGAAATATAAAATACGTCCATTCTTTGTGAAATATAAAATAACGTCATTATGGCCAAATTACCTCTAAAATGACTGTGAAAAGATGATAAAACATTATGTTAAACTGATCCTGTATACAATTCACTGAGAATTCTGGGATAATCTAAATAGCTTTAATAGTTGTATTATGTGATGTTTTATTAAGACGCAGGTGTAAATAAATAAACCATATGAATGCCTCCATTGAATCCAGTATTTAATTCATTGCTTCTATGAAATATCAAAAACAAAAACTGCGTTCGATAAATACTTGAGTATGATGTATAATTCGTCGTAAAAAGTAATTGCAATACACCTATAATAACCGTATAAATACAGAACAGCTTTTGATTATAATGAAAAAAGTTAAAGTTAAAGTTGCGGTTTATAGTCTGCTTCGATATGCATCTCCAGCCGACTTCGACATTAACCCCCCGATCACTGGGATTTAAGTCGTCCGTTTACATATGGCGCACCAGGCAGCCACGGCACATTGACTTATTTCCCTCACAGGTACCCATTTATACACCTGGGTGATGGAGCAAGCGTGGGATTAATTTTTTGCTCAGAAAAATCCGAGTGGGATTCGAACCAGGGACCTCTCGATCCCAAGACCAGCATCCTACCACTAGACCACTGTCCCTACAATGATGATAATATGATCAACACAAGAGCATTAAGCCAGAGTTGAGGCATTATTCCTTAAAATGACTAAAAGGATGATGAACCTTTTAACAAATATATGAACGTTATCCAGTGAATATAACAGCGTACTTGCTCGTTTATCGGGTCCATTTTATGTTATCAATACATAGGCAATCGTAGTAATTTTCCATAGGTTTAACATCTGACACGGAAAATAAATGATAAATATAAAAACTTCAAACAAAATCTCTGAAACCAGTCGGGCCAGGGGTTTAATATTTGGTGTGTTATATCTTCACGTGGTCCTCTACTAAGTTTGTTCAAATCGTGCACCTGGGTTCGGAAATTTCCACGCCCCATGGGTAACATGATTTACATAGACTTCTATAGCAAAATAATTATAAAAAATCTTCTCTAAAACAACTAGGACCAGAGGTGGATAACTTGATTTCCTGATATGTATATAGTGAACAATATTCTCCTCCCAAATCGCAAGGCCCTAAGGTTTAGTATTTGGCGTCTAACATCGCACGGTAGTCCTCTACCAAGTTTGTTCAAATACTGTCCCTGGGGTATACATTTGCCCCGTCCTGGTTTGTATTAAACATAAAACAGGACCACCAGGTTGAAATTTTTTACTTTTATGGCAATAATGTAACCTTGTAAAAACTTCAAAAGGTCACACTAAACTTGCTCAGAACATTTGTTCTAATGATATATTGGCTGATTTCTGAAATGGTCGTAGAAACATGTCAAAAGCTGCTCAGAGCAGGTCAGTTCCTTCCAATCCTAGATGAGCGACATAGGGCCGTTCAGATTTTCTTGTTTTCTCTAGGGTTTAACCAATGAAACAATCAGGTTTCTATTATGTTCCTACTATATTTCTGTCATGTGTCTACCATGGTTCTTCAATTTTCTAAAATGGCGAATATCATGTTTTATCATGTTCATCGATATTTCAACTATGTTTCTGTACCTACTATCCCACATAGTTTCTACTCATGATCAATTTTCAGAATCAGAATACTTGTTTCTAATGATGAATCACACCATACGGTACGGTTGTTTCTACCTTTTGCCTTACAGAGTGAAAACACATGCATGTGGGTGGAGAATTAGTCAAGATTTACAAACACTTATCATGTTTACATATAATTAAGCGATACGTCATAGGATTAGAAATACAATCAATATGCCTTATCCAGACACTCCATGTAGATATAAGCATCGCTGTGTAAAAATGGGTCTTAATGCATGTGCGTATAGTTTCGTCCCAGATTATAGTACGCACAGGCTAATCAGGGCCGACACTTTCCGCATTCACTGGATTTTCGCTTAGAGGAGATTTCGTTTAAACGAAAAATACCATAAGAAAGTGTCGTCCCTGATAAGCCTGTGCGGACTGCACAGGCTTTTGTGAAACGACCTTTTGCGCACATGCATAACACCCTGTTTTCCCAGAGCGAGGCTCATATCCGTTTCATGAGAGATATAAGGGTTGAATTGTTAATAACTATTATTCATAGCTATAAAATCTAGTAATAACTGTTTATTCTTAAATATAATTAAGATTACCCAGTTTTATAAATGGTCGGGCTTTACATAAACCTTTGAATACTTTCTCAACTTTGAATAAGCAATATGATTATATTCACTGTCACGACCGATTAAGGAGCCTAAACAGTAGATTCGAAAATCGATTCGAAGCCTCTCTTTGATATTTAATTTCAACTAGAGATCGTGTAATGTAAGTAAGTTATAAGTATCAGAAGTAAATAAAGTAGGCAGCGTACTCAATATCGACGACGTCTTTGCATTATTTGACAATGCATGTGTGTGACTCAAAAGAAAGAAATCCGTTATTACAGTCCAAGGCACATTCCGCTGTGATGACTTACTTATACAATGTACATGCTTTGGAGTTTAAAAATGTATAGATGTACTACAGAAATTGTATTCATGAGCATGACCCTTGACGGGCCGCATAAATATTATATTATTCTAAATACGGTTTATGAAGATACATGTTGTATTCGAAACAGATTTTCTTTATATTCATCGCACAGCTGTTTACTTAAAATATTAAACGAACCAATGGTTTCCATTAATGAGGCGAAATTTGATAGTGATACTGAAATGGTTTGCACTCTATCTGATTTCTATTCGCATTGTATCAAGGAATTCAACTGCTCAAAAATCCAATCAACTACACAGAAATCCAATAAATGCAATTGTACTACAGCTCGTTTGAAAATAAAACCATAATAAACAGAAAACGACGTGTTAACTATGCCCAATTAATAAAAGTGTCAGTTACCACCTACATCATCATCACCACCATCAAATAATAATAGTAATGATAAAAAAAGAATCATCATCATCAGCATCGTCGTCGTCGTCATCATCATCATCATCAGCAGCAGCATCATTGTTATACTAATCATTATCATCATCATCATCATTGTCATCACCACCGCCACCATCATCATCATCGTAAGCTACGGCAGCACCATATTAACCCTTCTGTTTTGGTTCACACATGATGTTAAAACTGTCATTTCCAATACTTAAAATACGGAAGCTGATCGCAAGTTTTCAAGCGTAAACTATTTTAGATAAAACAATTTTTCTTTAAAATGGTTTGTGGTATTGTCATCCAATGCACTAATTGGCTCTCGGATACATGTGTGTCATTTTAGTGTCAATGTTTCAACATCGTATAGAAACAATTCATCAGGGATCGATCATTAATCGATCGAACACCTCCATTTATCGACGATATTGTGTACAAGAGCATTAGTTAAAATAGACGGACTACAAACAGGCTAATAACATATCCCGCGGGATTTCTAAGCACTCCGGCGTTTACAACGAAATTCCATTAAGCAGTCTTCGAGAATGTATTAACTATATCTCTGATCTATAATGCGTCGTTAAGTCGTGTTGTTTTAGTCCATAACTATCGTGTTGGAGTGGGGACGCTTATTGACTCTGAGGGAAATTAGCCGGAAGTGTTAGCCGGAAGTGCAAATGGCTATTGCTTTACGAAAGGCATTAACCACGCTCTTTCGCATTTTAACGAAAAAGTTGAGATAAGCAAGTGAAATTAAGTGTTTATATACAGGGACAAAAAGTTTGAAAGTATAAAAAATAAAAAGCGACTTATTTTATGTTATCCGACGCTAAAATAGAGAACGATGAATATCATTTCAACAATCCTAGCTAAAAGAAATCATTTTGATATTTACTTCGCACAATCTTTCACAATAACCATTTTTGTCGTGGTAAAACTAATATATAATATATAATGAAGCTAAGCCTTTTAAGTTTCTCAGTCAGATAAGAGAAGACATATTCTTGTATTGCTGCAACAGTTCTACAAAGTGGTCCAATTAAACAATCAATCATAATGTATCAACGAACTCGTAATTAAGAAACATCGCGTGGTGAAATTCTCGTCTGCTCCCGAGTGCGTGCAGCGGAAGTAAATAGCAATATATGGCTTCCGGTGTGGGCTTCTTGTTGTCATGGAAACCACTTTGCGCTCCCTTGCGGTAATTTAGATGGCTCTTAAACTGGCATGACAAAAGACGCATTTCCATTAAGGAATGATTAACACCTGAAAAGGATTGCAGGAAATGACATTCTTACCGGCTAACATTTTCTTAGCTTTCGATCTGAAGACGTTTTGTTCAGTGCGTTATCTGATTGAAGAACACACCACAATTGCTCATGGCCCGGATGTAAAAGTTTTTAGCCAATCACGTTCTGGAAAAATGCGAGTTCAATTAGCCTTTAAAGATGATTTATTGTGCTGGGGTGAAGGTTCAGCATTGCATGACATTATTGTTTATAACAACAAAGTATGTTATTTTAAACTTCATCTTTAAAAATGGCAGCAGTGTAATGTTTAATACCAGTTGAGAATTGTTGAAGTTTACTAAACATTCAACGACCAGCGCAAATTACAAACATGTATACATGTCAGTTAAATCACCAGTCCTTGCATTTTTCGTATATCTTGAAAATCGAGTATGTCTCTTTGTCTCTTATAAAGCGTTATATTTTGATAAATCCACATATCAGATTTGTTTCGTTAAATAAATATTTACATTGCTTACGTGCACGATAGCAAGCAGGTCACAATCAGAACATTTACAGAGAGATTTCATAGCAATCTCACCACTTTCATTGCCCGTACTGGGTAGATTGGCGGCATATTTACAAACTGATATGGAAAAACGGTAGATGACAGTTGTTTGCTATAAAATGTGGATTGAAACTCACTCGATTTTTTTTCTATTTAAAAAACGTACTGAAAACTGCCTAATCACGAACGAACATGTTCGGGTATAATAATTTCATACGGCCCCATATATATATTTAATATCATAACCATAAATAACAAATGGTTACATTTGGAAGTGACAAAAGTACTGATTCATAATTTTGCTCCATTGATGTCAAGTAAAGTGACATTGATGTATGCTATTCAATACACAATAATGCATGCACTATTAGTTGTCAATCGAGAAACAAAATTTAACTCTTTCAGTATACATAGGGACGGTATTCATCGGTTTACAATAGTGGATATACAGATTGACCAAGGATATAGAGTCATCAAAATATATATGAGCCTCGCTCTGTGAAAAAAGTGCCTTAATGCATGTGCGTAAATTCCGCACACGCTAATCAGGGACGACACCTTCCGATTTAAATGTATTTTTCGATTTAAGGAAGTATCTTCTTAGTGAAAATCCAGTTTATGCGGAAAGTGTCGTCCCTGATTAGCCTGTGCGACTGCATAAAGCCCCGTTTTCTCAGAGCGCGCCTCATATGGAATAGTTTTTCCCAAAGTGATGCCAGTGTTATTGCAATAGTAGTTAAATGGTTTGCTTATGCACGTATTTCCAGTTTACACGTTCACTTTGTGACATTATGTGATGGCATATTTGCAAATAAATGTTTAGATGCGTGTTCTTGTTTCTGGGGACAGGGAGGTCCCAACTTCTCCCCCTGCCCACCTGGTGGTCGAGATCCTTTTTAATCATTTTAAAGAACACTTAGATGTTTTAAATGTATGTAGGTCAAGAAAATGGCATTTGTTTGCACTACCATCGCGAAAAGAATGTTTTTACGATTCCCAGTTTAATACGAATATGCAATGACATGCAGAAATCTTCCAAGTCTCTATTTTACACATTTTCTTCCGGTTATTTTCGTTAAAAAAAATATAATTTAGAGAATATGATCGAATGTACAGAAATGATCACGAACTCAACCAGAAAAGAAAGCTTAGAGTTGGCACAATCGAAATGTTTGGTCGGTCTGGTAAGTGGAAACAAACAAAAAAATGTACGCCTTATTCATTCGGGATGGGACATTTCATATATAGTAGGCTAAACTCAAACATTTCTAAGCATTACTTAATCATATTGTTTGATTATTATATTCTATAATAAATGTTTTAAAACTAAATTCGTGTTTTCGTTATTTAATTAATCCACTTATAAACACGGTGTCACACTCACTTTAGTAATTGTATTCCTGTACATCTATGGGAGATGAAAGATGTTATGTTTTCCATGTTCACTATGAATAATACATGTACTGCCTTTTCGCTTCAGTCCGCAAAGCGCATGTACCTAAAATAAATCGCGGTGCGATCAATATTTATAATATAATTAATTCATTGCATGTTGGGATAATTTGTGTAAGTACTCACTCTGAATAGTTTGAATATTAATAACGTCTGATGACACATCATCGTATTGGGAAAAAGATTCAATATAGTGCCGCAGTATTGAATATGGCCATTCAAACAGTGTTGAAAATCTATATTTGATTGTTTACTATATAAAAGATGGTTTCAGATTTTTCTGACGCACAAGGTTTCACGAATTAATTTATTTTAACCTGTCTATTTGAATTTTTGTCCCCAGTCTGTCTATGTGTATGTCAAATGTATGTGTCTATGTTATCTGTAATAGAAGCTTCAAATTATCAGACTATTCTAGACGCATACAAATACCTTACAGACACATTTCCTGTTCAAGAAACACATGTCTTCTAATATCTGTGTTAAAACATCGATAATAACACTAAACTACCAATTCTTGTAAGAGCTTCAATTAAAAAGAATTTCATCATTTCATAATCAGAATATCTGTACAGTCCTTACTCGTTCTTGCACTGGTATCAAATATATAGACGTCTGTCTGTCTGTGACATTGTTTGTTAAAATATCCTCGGTTTTACGTGTGGATAGTTCTCCTTAACCTATTTATACGAGTAATTCATCCAGAAACACCCGAACTTTACTCTCAATAACATATGGTTTATTGTAACCAAATGAAATAAATATAAATGAACCTCGCTCTATGAAATGGGGGTTAAATGCATGTGCGTAAAGTGTCGTCCCATCTAAGCCTGTGCTGTCCGCACAGACTAATCAGGGACAACACTTTCCGTCTAAGCTAGATTTTTGCTAAGAAGAGACTGTCTTTAAAAGAAAAATATCATACAATCGGAAAGAGTCGTCCCTGATTAGCCTCTGCGGACTGCACAGGCTTATATGGGACGACACTTTACACACTTGCATTAAACCCCTTTTTCACAGAGTGAGGTTCAGATAAAATATATAATCATAATGCTGGTACTGTTGGTGGTACCCGGCTTGCTTATACATATACTGCGTGTGTTCATTGCAGGGTGCACGGGCACCAACCCCCAGCACGGGTATCTCACACATTTCTACTTCAACCGAAAGCCTATCATCGTCAACGACTACATCGTTCTCGAGCTCACCAACCGGTTCCTACCACCGGATACGCCCGAGGAACATTACCTTACTTGTGACGTCAACGTAATTACTTCTCCAGACCGGAAGCTCATGGTGCATTTTATTTCATTTGAAATTTCGGACGCCGAAAGGGAAATAGATAGGTAGAGACTTTTAATTAATTGATAGAGTATTTATGTTATGGTATATGCAGCATTCACTAATTTATGAATGTCTCTCAAATTTAAGCATATTGCAGTATGGTTTATCGTGTAATGAACGTGTTTATAAAAAATCCACGAATAATGTGTATTTTTTTTTACCGTGTATAGAACTTATTATATACCAATGTACCGGTAAACATATATTAATATCAGCCGTGCTCTGTGAAAACCGGGCTTTAGGTATATGCGTAAAGTATCGCCCCAGATAAGTCTGTGCAGTCTGCACAGGCTCACAGAGACGACACTTTTCGCTTTTGTGAAAACATTTCGTTTAAAGGAAGTCTCTTCTAAACGAAATTCCAATCTAGGCGGAAAGTGTCGTCCCATATATTAGCATGTGCGGACTGCACATGCCAATCTGGGACGACACTTTACGCACAAGCATTACGCCCAGTGTTCCCAGAGCGCGACTCATTTTTTATTGCATTGATACACTGGGCGATAAGCTATATACGCAATTTATCATCAGAAAAATACGAAAAGTTATCGAAAGATATCAAGTTTAAAACCGAAATGGGTGATTAAATGCACGTATGTCATGTAAGCCGATTCATACCAACATTGTATTAGTATGATCAATTTCTTGCAAAGAAAAGTAGTGATAGGCCAAGGTCACGTTACGTGTTTCTATAAAATGCAGATTTTCACATTTCCTTCCTATTCAGGGTCTTTTATAACGCTTTTAGGTTTAAATGATTAAAACATTCAATAAACCAGAGAAGACAAACAGTCCAGAACATCTTGAGCCAATCTACATAATTTTTGTCCAGGGCCCAATGTCAGTGCGTTTGAACACTTCTTCGATAAAATTCCTCGCTTATTCCCCTATCGATGTTTGCCCAGCTCTCACATCGCACAAACTAAACAGATTGTTCCGTTTGTTTAGTCGTAAGGTGACTGTTATCACGAGAGCAAACATGTTGTCAATCGCCCCACAGGCGTGGTAATAATGGCGTTTGTAATTAGCCATTCAAAAGACATTTGGCGATTTCTGGTGATGACATAAACCCGTTTAAGGCGCTCAGAAAGCCATATTCAGTAGCGATCTTGTTTATTCATCGTCTTGTGCATTTGCGTTTATGTCCGCTCCAAATACCGGGCACTAATATACAAGTCGCAGTTAATAATACAATATCTTAAACTTAATAATCCCAATCATCAGATTAAATATTGGCAATGCACTGCAAAAGTATTAAGAGATAAGGCCAAGAAAGTGCTTCGTTCAGTAGCCTTTTCTCAGTTATTTACCAACCGAAGCATGTTCTTAGCCGTATCTTGTTCATGTATGCCTACCAACCGAAGAACTCTCTTAGCATGAACTCGGTAAAAAAAGGTACTTTCGTAGCCCAGCTTTATACCATACCGAAGCAAATGCAAATGTTTCTTTTTTTATGTCGTCTTAAAATGGACTATATAGGGATTATTTTTTACGTCGTCGGCGTTAAAGGCAGTGTTTTAAACTAATATTTTGACCACAATAGCCCACATGTGTTCTTTCAACATGGCTTGTATGTATTCGATGAGATGTAAGTTTCGTTTTTGACCCCAGAAAATGTAGGGGTCAACTTTACATATAAGGGATATTGGCTTGTATGTTCTTGCTACTTTACACAATTGTTTATAATTTAGGAATAAAAGAAAACCCAAGAATGGAACTCCTAGTTATCATTATGGAACAGAATTATATTTGACGGCCGGTTTGAAGGTGTTATATACGCATATACAGTCATGAAATAATATCTATAATATGCCTCCAATATTTTCTTCAGATTGCATATATTCGATTCAAAGAGAGCGGCCAAGTTAGGAGTACACCTCCTCAGGGTCTGTTTGGACTGTACAATATATACTATCAGGGGCACGCGAAGGGGATACAGGACTATGTGTCAACGGCCAATCAGCTAAAAATAGACTATCAGGGCAAACCCACACTCGTCTACGACGGATTCAAAATCCTAATCACATCTTTTAGAGGTATGAACTCATTGAAAGCTGTTAAAATCGACGTTATTGTCTTCTACACATGGATAGCGTAGACGTCCCTAAATTGATAAATAGGATATTTAGAAAGTATTAAAACAGGGAAAAGGTTGGAAAACGCAAGACTGCGTGGAGATAAAATTGACACAGTATTGCAACGGGTTATTGTGGAAAATAATGACATAATTTTTTTTAAACATCTTTTAATAATGTTCGCGTCTATTTCAGAGACACGTGGCGATTGTGGGCGGGGCTTTACGAAATGCGCGCGTCGCCCTTTTGTATCCCGGCCAGCACGGGGTGTGACGGGTACGAGAACTGGGGGACCAATCAGACGAGGAGAACTGCAGCCATGCCCTGGCGAGCGCATGAAACCCTTTAGATAAAAGGCGCACACGACGTTTTTTTCAAAATTATCAAATTTATTAAGTAATTTGAATATTTTACTGGAAATAAAAGGTCCTACATGCAGCACTTTTTACAGAAAGCACATGCTAATATGTCCGACTTATCATGAATATTTTCTCTTCACTTATTCTGAGCATTTTATTTACCACATAGTCTTCGACATTCGACTGACCAGTCGTATTGCCTTATTTGTTGAAATGACGTCCTCTTGATGAAACGACGTCACGACATCATGTCATCACAAATCTTTTACAAGTATTATTTACATTGAAACAATGGTTATCCTAATTTCAATAAGGCCCCCAGACAATAGCATGAAATCATAAATGTACATACTAGTATATTTATCATACAGCTAAATGATGTTATAGAAGGAAACTCTGGATGTTGGATAAACTTGTGCTGTTCATGCCTTCTAGCCTTCATCCTGCTCCTGGATGTACAGGGACAATAGTTTTGTTCTTTAAATTCCGGTAAAATGTAAAAGGCAGTTAAGACTTGAAGACAATGTCAGTCGACACAGGCTGATGACGCCATTCCGTCTGTATGAAATTTCTCGTTCAAAGGAAGTCCCTTGTAAACAAATTAGAAGGAAATATACCTTTTATATTAAAGCAGTCCCTTTACGTACAGTGCTGGCTGCTCGAAGTCGACGCAATGATTTACTTTTAATAAAGACAGCGAGAATTTAAGCCAATGTGTATATTAGTCGTACACCAACTAATTTTATGGTATTATCTTTTTTGCAGACGGGTCAGTTACTGCCGTCGTGGCCGCCTCTGTCTCCATAGCAACACTGATAATCGTCGCCGCGGTCGTCCTGATTATCATCAGGCGTACGAACCGTCGGTGAGTTGTGAACACTGAGCCACAATTTTTATGGAACATTTTACCATTTTCAACAAAGTGCTAACTAATAGATGCGACACTTGCATAAAAACTCGGAGAATGTTATGAACTACTATTTTTGTGCTCGAACAGGACAGTACAATCTGCATGGTCTTTTTATCCATTAATTTAAAAAGCATACACCCATTGACGTTATAAAAGGCGTTTCCCAAGTACAAAATCACTCTTTTAATCGCGTTCCGGACGTCATTCCGGTGTGAATAAGGAATCCCTAATGGAAGCATCGTTCCATGGCCGATTGTAATGTTTTTATGAACCTATATCAAAGAGAAACCATAAAGATCATCGTCTTTCGTGTTCGAACATGTCCGCGTTGCGAGTTTATCCACGAATTTCTTCTTCGTATAGAACCGAATCTACATTAATATTTACTGACTGACTGTCAAGGTTTTAAACTAATTCGAATATGACATGTTTGTTATTACATAAGTTTTATCACGTTTCTAACAACTTCGTGCATTGATAGTTAGTATGCTTTGCTGTTCACAAGGATTCCGAAGAAAAAGCATCGGACGAAGTATAATCTCGTGCTTCAATTAAATAATGTCATAAATGGCATTATTCTGGCATACGATTCTTTGATATTAAATTAGTTTTTTTTGGTCCTCAACTTTAGCCGATGCAACTGCCTCACCGTGGCTTTAACGTTGATGAGTACGAACCACACTCGAATAGGGGGATGTAAATGCTTTAAATATATATATACGTGTTTATCTGTTGCATCTTTACACATTTTTCGTTGCAGAATTATTCTCCGCAGCATCAACGACACTGTCTTGATCCGAAAGAAGAAAAAGGGCGGGAAACATCGCGCAAATGGACAGACGACTAATCTTCATGCGCCGCCATCTTACGAACGGGTCTATGGAATGGACGAAGCACCGCCTCCGTATCGATCCGTCGTTGAAGATAACACCGATTCTGAGGAAGAACAGGTTGAATCATCTGACAACGTGCATAAAAGTAGTGCGCACGCTTCCGCCACGGTGGTGGATTAAGGTAATGTAAGTCATGCAGACGGCAAAAGTGTGACACCGGAAGGAAACATTAAGCAGGTGCTTGTCGTCTGCGATGTTGAGGATCGCCACAGAACGGAACTGATTTCGTCTGAACAGTGCACGCCTCATGCAGACGATGTTCAAACTCTGTCAGTTTACCAATTGTGTTCAAACGGTGATGCGAAACATGAGGCAGATCATGTCAATACCAGTGAAAGTGCGTCACCCGATCTGAAGGATGCAGATGCTGTTACTAAATCAAAGGCATTTGACAGAGATAATCAGGAAATCCGCAACAAAACTGAAGTGACGAATGGGAAGGCCAAACAAATAACAAATGGACATAGCAATGGAACTAGTACAAGCACGTACAACAGATCTCCCTCAAGAAGAGACGCAGAATTGATATAGTATATTGACAGCGATAACACAAAGCAGATAATGTGATATAACAAATTTGGGTACATACTGTGTTACCAATTTGGTTAGTTTTCAAAACTTGATGAACGTGGATTCAATTTTCATTATATTTAAGTTGTATACATGTTCTATGATAAAAAAAGTCGAGATTGCAGAATCATACATTACACATATCACACAGACTTGCCAATTCCATAACTTGTATTCAATGAATTTAACTTAAATACAACTGCTGTTTTAAAATCATAGCTGCGCTTTATGTATTTTTGTCATTTTCTTGTTTAAAGTATGTATGATTGTCTTTGCTTAAATTGGCATTTTTAATTATCAACTTGAACTAATGTTGTCGATCACGGAAGCTTTGTAATAATATCTGTTTTCATACAACCAAAAAGGTTTTTAAGATCATCAGGATCATCATTTTAAAGCTGAACATGCGCTCAAAGCAAGATTCGTCTTAACATTTTCATCTGTTTCTCAATCGAAAGTATTAAATATATAATCTTATTAATTATCAATTAACATGAATGTTTGCTCTACGATGCTAGATCCGTTTTAAGGTAACATTGTGTTGTGTTATTTAGCGACTTTGTAAGCCTCTCAGTTGTGTAAATGTAAACTCAATGCATGTTTTTACTGCCTTTAAGGTGCTATCCTTTATAGTGCATAAGCTATCATATACAGCCTTAAGAAATGTTCGATATGCATTAATAAATGTCATAAAACCATTAAACTGTTATTGCTGTCGCAGTATCGTGTCTTCACTTGATACGTCCTTTCTTTGTGAAATATAAAATCAGCCATTATGGCCAAATTACCACTACAATTACTGTGAAAAGATTATCATACCTAATGCTGACGGATCCAGTATACAATTTACTAAGAATGCTAGCAGAATCAGAATAGTTTAACTGTTTGTAGTATGTGATGTTTTATTAAGACCCAGGTGTAAATTACAGAATCGTGTGAATGCCTCCATTGAATCCAGTATTTAATTCGTTGCTTCCATGACAAATCAAAGACAAAAACTGTTTGATAAATACTTGAGTATCATGTATAATTCATCATAAAAAAGCAATGCAATACAAATATAATAACCGTATAAATACAGAACAGCTTTTGATAATAATTAGCATTATTATTTGCTGACTGTAAACCAGGTGATAACATTCAGTAAAGTATAATACTTTTCAGTTGGGAAAATAATCTTGTAAGGCAAATACAGCAATGGTTAAAAGGAGATATTCTACCACAATTATAGGTCAACGTGGCAACGTGGCAATAAATAATTTTATAGTCAAAAAAGGAAATGAAACTACGTTCATTACTTTATTCCAAAACAAGAGTGCCAAATTGTCACAAGATACGCCCGTTCGAAGGTTTTGGACACCATGCTAAATGCTTGAAATGCACTAAGTAACCTCGTGACCTAGTTTTTGACCCGGCATGACCCATATTTAAACCTGACCTACATATCATATAGACACAACTTTTGACCAAATTTGGTGAAGATCGGGTGAAAACTACTTCATTTAGAGAGCGGACACCATGAAATCCTTGAAATGCACTAAGTGACCCCATGACCTAGTTTTTGACCCGGCATGACCCATATTCCAACTTGGCCTAGATATTGTCTAGACTCAACTTCTGAGCAAGTTTGGTGAAGATCGGATGAAAACTATTTGAATTAGAGTCCGGACAAAGTGGCGCCGTTGAAAATGCACTAATTGACCCTATGACCTAGTTTTTGACCCGGCATGACCCATATTCGAACTTGGCCTATATATCAACTAGATGCAACTGCTGACCAAGTTTGGTGAAGATCGGATGAATACAATTTGAAATAGAGTCCGGACAAAGTGGCCCCTTTGAAAATGCACTTATTGACCCTATGACCTAGTTTTTGACCCGGCATGACCCATATTCGAACTTGGCCTAGATATCAACTAGATGCAACTGCTGACCAAGTTTGGT
>VMBQ01000065.1:69731-91296 GCA_007657795.1 Dreissena rostriformis | reverse complement strand
TCTATTCTCCACTTTCCAATAGACCATAATGCCGTTCTCAACGGGTGACTTCCGGTTTAAACGTAATTCGGATATTCCGTTACTGCCGTTGTAAAAGCAAATTGTCAATCCATCGTTTTAGGTAAGAATATCAATCATCATATTAAATAATATCGGAAATAATTGCTGGATGTGTTTGATAACTATTTTTAATATGTATACTATTGATTTTGATGTGTTGATAGCCGTATGAATAACGTTTTTGAATACACAATAATCAATGTTTATGGTGGGTGGGGTAAAGTATATAAATGTTGATTTATTGAAAAAAATAACTGTCTGGAGAATATAACCACTATAGAAATACGGCTGTAAAACAAAAAAATAATACGTATCTGATATATCTGATGATTTTTTGTATTACATGTAAAGTCATGTAACATTCTGGGTTATATTGTGTGGTAAACAACAGTTGGCTATGGATACTGGATATAAAATGTAATTATTGTCACTGTGCAGCTGAACTTGTTATTTCTATTTACTTAATGGCACTTGTGTATAATAATGCAAAATATTAAATTCATATGACTACACTATAATCCTTAATTTTTATTTATATAAGATATTGTCTATTTTAAGATATCGGTTGCCACATGGACCATGGATGGAGTACCAACTACTTTTACACCTAAGAAGATTCAACATATCAGACAGACCTTCTTTTGTGCACCACAACATAGAACAGTGAATCACTTAACAGAGTCTGATAACTGTGTAAACATTCATAAACATGTCAATTAACCCTGAAGAGATTCCTAGCCTAGGAAACATCTTTTGCTGGACATAATTTTATATGTCTATGATGTGATAAACACGCTTAGAAAGAGTGTGCCTTTCCTTCCAAAGCTTTGTTGTGAGGCTGCTCAGCATATTTTGTTTGAGGTACTTACTCATATTCTCTTTTTATTTGTTTACACATACTCATGTATATCATAATCATATATTTTCTATCAAATTATATTTTCATATATACATGTATGTGATTATGCAAATTATCTTTGCAACAAGCAAACCATTTAAAACAAGACATATTATTCTAGGCATTCAAATTGAAAATAAAATTTTGCTCAATTTACCATCAAATAATTTTATGATTGTAACTATGTACATGAATTCTTAATTAAAAAAGTGATTTGATTGGTTGTCGGTATTAATGTGGTGTGTGTTAAGTGTATTTACTTATTATTTTAAAAGTTTTGCCTGCATGTGATTTACTATCTATATTTTGTTCTTTTCAGGGAGGAGATGAAAGTATCTTTGGAAGCACGGGCTAGAGACTTGAAGTGATATCTTGATAAATGAACAGTTAACAGAAATAGAAAATGTTAAAAAGTGTCACAGAGTAATGTTCTTTTAACTCTTTTTAATGGACCAGCCTTGACAAACTACCAAACTGACCTGTTGAATAACATGATCATGCAAGTATTGCAGTGTAAAAAATTCAAAGTAAAGATGGAATTAAAAAATAAAAATATCAAACATTTTGACAATTCAACAAATCGAACAACATTTCATATTTATTACTTGGTGCAGTGGTAATAAGATCTTGCAGCCCCTTTCATGACTGTGGCGGTTGAGTATTTTCATTAAGCATCTTTAAGTATTTTTAGATATTCAGATTTCATTTGAAATCAAAGACCTATAATACATGTATTGTATAGATCTTTGTTGAAATTAAGTTCATGTATTAGTACAATTTAATATGTTTTTGGTATAGTAAACCCCAAATTCAAGAATTTTTTATGACAACTTGTTACGTGTTTTATATGTTTGTATACCGGTAGCAAGTTTTGCTAATTCATAAATTGACAAGTTAAACTTACTTTGTGAATACCGCTGTACTTCTATATGAAGTTGATACTGAATTATTATTGTACTTCTTAACATGTAAGATTTGTATGCGTATTATAATGTAATGAAATTATTTATGTAGTGTGTATTTTGATATAGTAAAGAAACCCATGTGAACATGTTATTGGAAACAAAAGAAACTTAAAAGACCACAAACAAGCATCATTGGGTTTCTGTTTTATTATCCTTCGCCCATCCATAAACACAATTTTAATTGCGGGGGATATCAATTCAACAAATTTTCTTGTTTGTTATAAAACCACTGTTTTATTAACATACATTATCCGATTTCATATGTATCTCATCAATGTCAGTAATAACATAGAAACAACAAACATAAATATACACTTATGTTAATACATACACTTTGTTTTGATTATGCAAAAATAAATATAAAATGGTTTGTTTACATAGTTCGTTGAGATAAAAAGCTTTCCGTTAACACCACCGAATGAAGCAGTGTCCCTGTCTGTCACTGCGCTTGTAATATTTAACTGGCTGCATAACAACACCTTCCGTATTGTTTGATGGTATTCATGTACTTCTTACACAGCTGCGAACCTTATAACCGGTAACAAATCTTTCGACTTATTCTTGTCAAGTCTGAAAAACAACAGAAAAAGAGCACATTTAAACTTACGTGCTTTTACTTCCTTTGTCTTATTTATACAAAAATTGTGTACAAATATCAAAGCAAAAATATGAATTATGAATAATAATTGATATTTAAAAAAGACAATAAGTGAATCTGAAGAAAATATATTTAAACGTAATATGTGTTAAAAAGACAATAGATAAAACTTCAACAGTGTTTTTTTTTTTTACCTATTTTCAGTTCAAAATAAATTATTTTGAAAAATATACAATTGAATTCAGTATTCCATCATGTATTAAACAGTTGGTTTATTTGATATATTATCAGTACAGACGGAAGTTTATGTTTTAGAATCTTACAATAATGTGTTAAGATTAATTGACAGATGTAATTTTAGTATACACTTGCCTTGGACACATCACTTTCATGAACACACACACACACAGTCTTGGTGAACAGGACCATCATGCTTTTCTGCCATGACAATTAGGCATATTTGAAGGATACCAAAATGGAATCTGAAATAAAACATTTGTGCATCAATTGTTGTCTTGAAATTTAAAACGACAAATCAAATGTGTAACATACAATTTTTTATTATTTTTTTCACCCCACCCACGAGTAAAACCTCAAAATCGGCTGAAAACCCATCTAAAGACAAATACTTGAGTGCAAATACACCAAATAATGCAAATTTAATATAATTTAGGTAACATATCCTACAGTTTATGACATAAACACATTCATTATGCATACGAATTCATAAACGGTATGACAACATGTTCATGTATAAACGGTATGAAATCATTTGAATTCATAAACAGTATGACATCATCTGAATTTATAAATTGTACGACATCATGTGAATTCATAAACGGTATGATATCATTTGAATTCCTAAACAGTATTAAATCATCTGAATTCATAAACGGTACGACATCATCTGAATTTATAAACAGTATTACATTATCTGAATTAATATACGGTATGACATCATTTGAATTCATGAACAGTATGACATCATCTGAATTCATCAACAGTACAACATCATCTGAATTCATAAACGGCATTACATCATCTGAATTCATAAACGGCACGACATCATCTGAATTCATAAACGGTATTACATCATCTGAATTTATAACGGTATGACATCATCTGAATTTATAAACGGTATGACATCAGCTGAATTCAAAAACGGTATGACATCATCGGAATTCATAAACGGTATGGCATCATCTGAATTCATAAACTGTATGACATCATCTGAATTTTTGCACGGTATGATATAATTTGAATAATCATAAACGGTATGACATCATCAACGGTATGACATCATGTGAATTCATAAACGGTATGACATCATGTGAATTCATAAACAGTATGGCATAATCTGAATTCATAAACAGTACGACATCATGTGAATTCATAAACGGTACGACATCATGTGAATTAATAATCAGTATGACAACATATGAATTCATTAACATTATGACATCATCTGAATCCATATAGGGTACGGCTTCATCTGAGCTCATAACCAGTATGACATCATCTAAATCCATAAACAGTATGACATCACCTGAATTCATAAACGGTATGACATCATCTGAATTGATAAACAGTATGACATAATCTGAATTCAAAACAGTATGACATCATCTGAATTCATAAACGGTACGACATAATCTGCATTCATAAACGATATGACATCATCGGAATTCATAACCAGTACGACATCATCTGAATTCATGAACAGTATGACATTATTTGAATTCATAAACAGCACGACATCATCTGAATTCATTAACAGAATTACATCATATTTATTTATGAATTCAATGACATCATCTGAATTCATAAACGGTATGACAGAATTTGAATTCATAAACAGTATGACATATGTATTTATAAAAAGCCACAGGCAATTACACCAGTATGATATCAGCTATACTTAAATATTACGAAGTAATACAAAATACAATATAGTACTGAAGAACATAGTCGGAGCTGCTATCTGAAACGCTGTTATATATTATTAAATATAGGTCATATAGACATATCAATGGATGTTTGCGAATGCATGATACCAATCTGAGTTCATAATAACATCAGGACCTGACATGTTTCATTAAAACGATTATATGTTTTTTACGCTTTGTTTTTAGCATGCATGTATTAAATACAATATGAAAATAACTTCAGAAAGAACGGCACTC
This sequence comes from Dreissena rostriformis, assembly GCA_007657795.1. NCBI lineage: Eukaryota > Metazoa > Mollusca > Bivalvia > Myida > Dreissenidae > Dreissena > Dreissena rostriformis. The sequence goes on along the minus strand of VMBQ01000065.1, from coordinate 86,592 downwards.
ACATGTTTCTTCTGCTCCGTGGTAAGATCAAGGTCGTAAACGTAAATCTTGCGCCCAGGAAGGCTGTACTGGATGGACGCCACTAGTTGCGTCACTTCCTTGATCTGCGTCTGACGGACAGCTGTAACGAACCTCGGTTTCTCATGGTCGTCGTCATGATGTCCGGGCATTAATGACCGCCTTGTCGTTAAAGCGTTGACCTCCGCGGGATTAAATTGTCGTTCTTGAAATTTTCAGATTGTAGAGTTGATTAATAAAAAGTCAATTCAATTCTCAATATCTGACAAAATATTTTGACGTTTTGTTCCTAGTTTGGTGAAAATGGACTTTTGTCCGAACAATTAAGCGACGACATAACATGAGTCGTAAAACACTAAATTAACACATAATCATATTGTTTTTACAATTATGCAATTGCAATTTCAAAAATATTTGAAATATTGATCAGTAATATAGAAGCTGTAGCTAATGGAACGGATACTTTTTAAAGTACGGACAGGAACATGTATATACATATTCTGAATCTTCACATACTGTTGTTTCATAAATGATTATATTTCGTGTGAACGTTATCAATTATTTTCAAAATGACTTCACACTTTACTAGTGTTGATAACATAAGTGAAATATTTCACAAAATGTACTTAAATTAGCACATTTAAGAATTCTCTACTGTTTCGCTTTTCATAAAGAAGAGATAGTTTTTCAAGATAATGCATGATGCATGAAAGTTCAAAGTCCAAACTATTCTCTGAAACCACTAAAATTTGAATATAAGCGATTCAAATACATATAATAATACAAATTGTTACGTTACATTGACCTGTCGGTAGTAATCCGCGCTTATTAATCACAGACAGGTTCCGTAACGATAAGGGGCCATTTGAATTGTGAATAACTGAGATGGTACTGACCAGATTTAACACCGTTGTTAATGATAATGATTTAATGTGAATTATTTTATATACACGTTAAGTCTTGCATTCATAGTGAAATTGGAATCCGACTTTTTGACGGTTTATTATCCCTTTAACGTCATATCATATTATCTGAGTTATTATTTATTGGTTAATGTATGTAATAAGCATTACGCTTTAAAATCTTTCTGGCAATCATACGATTACTGCCATTTTTGTGTTATTTTAACTAAGTTATTTCAATAAGAGCACGCATAGGGTGCAATACGTCTCTTACGGTAGTATACACTTATATTGTCGATAGTTGCGTTTGAACACACTTCAAATAATTTTGGCGAATGCGTTTTGTTTAATTTTCACTCGCTGTTAAATAAACATTTCATTTTGAAGATTGAGTTGTCCAAAGTGTTACGCAATAACAACGGATATCTACAGCGCATTAAGCGCTTTGATTTGCCTAAGCTGTTTTGGTATATTTTACTCATGTTAATTGTGTAAAAAGTCGATAACGCAACCTGTGACTTATATTGAAGTTTGCAAATGTACAAAAATAGATTTAACATGAGACTCAACTTAACATTTGTAGAGCCATAGCTATATCGCGTTTAAATCTAGGACAGGTAGGACATACAAGGACATTTCAGTTTTTACCTGTGTTCATACAGGTAACACGAAGCTTATATAATCGAGGATACAATTTTATTTCTTGGTGAAACCTCTGTGAATATATCATTCAAACGTATTAGCAAAATAAGTGATTTTTCGACAGTTGATAAAGATAAAGTAGAAACTATAAATACAAAACAATGGCAACTGGGGGAATGAATGATTCAAACCGGTATAATGCGGGAGACTTTGTTGGAGAATTTTCTGTTACACAATCATGTGATCCATGTATAAAATTCAACATATATAAAACAGCTACGGTTTTCTGTGATGATTGTAATGAATATATGTGTGATTCCTGCAAAAATCCACACATGGTTTATAAGCCTGGAAAACATAATATTGTCGGAGTTGTGGACAATGTGGAAATGAAAGGTATGGACAGGTGTCTGGAGCACAACAAGAAGATCACTTTTTTCTGTCAGCATCATTCAAAACTATGTTGCACTTCCTGCGATATCTTACATAATAAATGTGGCAAATTAGATGAAATAGATAGAGCATCTGAAAGAGAACTTGTAGACATTGATGATTTGAAGCAATCATTGCTAAACCTGGAATCTGATGCTGACTCTATTATAGCTGCATTTAAGCAGCCGGACAATGAATTCAACAAATCCATTTCAAAAGTGAATACAGAGTTAGATGAAATCAAACTCCGCATTTTAAAACTGTTTGAAGAGGCCAAGACTAATGTAAAATCTGAAGCAAACGCTTTCAAGTCTGAAGAAATCAACAGAAGGCAAGCAGTCTGTACACAGGTTAAGAGAGATCTTCATACAATGTTGACAATGTGCTCTGCAATTGCAGAACGCGGAACGCCACAGCAAAAGTACATCATTTGGAAACGTATGGAAGAGAACCATAACATTATCCAAGCTGAACAAGTTACACCTCATCTTTCGTTGTCTTGTCCAAGTGAGCTTACAACTTTTCTTGAGATGGGAACAGATTTTCTACAACTCCATATCCAGACAGGTATTATAAATACAGTCAATCTTGTGCTTGAATTAAGCGACTTTTGTCTTATGCGACCACTTTGAATACCCCCCGAGCGTTTTTACTATATTTCCATATTGTATTTAGCGACTTTTATCTTACGCGACCAGCGACCGCTGATTTTAGTGTATTTTGATGTCCAAATCTTTAATTAAGCGACGACTTTGAGGTAAAAGTGGTGAATCTGTTGACCGTTCAGGGACAAATCAGTGTTAATTGTTTATCTAAGATATACAATTACACCTTTGTTATGTTTTCACACCAGCCATTTCTCTTTGTATCGATGACTGGTTCTGACCGGGTGGCAGTCGTTTTCCTCCCAAGACGTTTCCACCCCAGATGTTTCCCCCCTAGACGTTTCACTCCCATGTTGGGAGTGAACTGTCTACATAATAATGATAATATGAAAATGTATATAAGAACTAGTTATTTGTAAAATTGTGAAAAATATAAATAAATATTAATATTAAAAGTGAGTGCACTTTATGTGTCTTAATAATAAATGATTTACAAAAAATGATGTAAGTTGAGTCCTGAGTGATTATAATATTAATTAATTAATTGTACCAATAAATTACAAGTTGAACTTATTTGGATCTAATTAGAGCAAATCAACACAAATAATATGCAAGTGGGAAAATATAGGTACATGAGTAAAAGCAATAAGCTTTGAAGTTCTTTGATGGATGTTTTTAGGGAAGCCTCTAACAAATTTTACCAATTAAATAGATCTAATTATAATTGTTTTTATAAGTGCCCAATATAAATTTGTCTTTAAATAATTGAGATCATTGAAAAATTGAGTAAAAGCACAGCTTTGATGTTCTTTGATGGTCATTTTAAGTGGANTGATATTGGCATAGGAACGACGAGGCTTGCCAAATATTAACAAATATTGTTGAAAAAAAAAAATCGGAAGCATTTAGCAATTTACAGTACAACACTATATGCAAATGAGACTGTTATATGACGTCTTAACGTATCGATTTTTGTTGGACATTTCACATATGAAATAGTTCTAGATAAAGTCACAAAGAATAACATTTTAAAACATATTTAACGAATAAAAACGAAGCAAGAAAGTGTTAATTGTTGTGAGATTAATTATAATTAAGTCATTGGACCGCGAAGACCACACCGCTTCTGAAATGCAACAGTTGTAAGCATGCATTCCCTTTTTTCCTATAGTGTTCACTTTTCCCGTTTCAGAAAATATAGACAGAAATAGGTACACAGTGATTTCCAATCAAACGGCTACGCATAAAAATCAACAACTTCTTACTGATATCTCCTTGCACATCGGGTGTTTGGGACTGCGCATGCGCGGTTGGCACCGACTCTTTCATCCCATCATTTTTAATTAACGGTCCGGCAAACACGCCTGCGAACAAGACGACCACCGCGATGATGAAGCCCATGACAATTGCAAGTGGATACTGAAATGAATGATTGGAGCATCGTCCTGTGAATCTGGGCTTAATGCATGTGCGAAAAGTGTCGTCCCAGATTAGCCTTTAGCACTCCACACAGGCTAATTTAGGACGACTCTTTCCACCTGAACTGGATTTATGTGTAGAAGAGACTGCCTTTTAAAGAAACATACCAAGGAAGCGGAAATTGTCATCCCTGATTTGCCTGTGCAGATTGCACAGGCTAACCGGAAACGACACTTTACGTACATGTATTAAGCCCGGTTTTAAGAGGGCGCGGCTCATATGGTATACGTCATGCGATTTGAAAGCCCGGGTTCGATCTAGACTGAACATATTTTCAAAACAGCAATACTTGATATTCACAGAATATGGAATCGAGTGTTTCTCGTGTAAGCCGGTCGCCACGATACAAACGAGTTTTTAACTTCAACAACATTTTATAATTAACGCTCAATTCCCTAATTAGTAATATGATTCGAAAGACACAGATGCTAAAGTAAATAATATCTTAATAATGTTATAAGAAATCCTTAAGTTACTCACCCACCGCCACCTATTTCCACGGCTGCCTTGTGGATCGACGACGTCCTGCAAGGATACAATTAAAAAAAAATAAAGTTCAATTACAATTACCACTTATGCAAAGATTTACTCTAGGGTACTTCTTTTCTCAAAAGCCATCATGTCACAAACTCAACGTTTCTTTTCTTACGTAACAGTTGTAACAAAGTCTTCATGTTATTAAATACAATGCGGTACGTGTATATGTTTTACTTCGTCGCGAAGAAGATTAAACGCAATTAGTAAATCAACGTCATAATTGCGAATACTTGACGTATAAAATAGAAATAAACTACTATACATAGCTCTTTAAATGTAAACCCAGACAATATTAGCATGGTTGTATAACAATAATTTACGATTATCATCTTAACACCTCTTTTGAAATGCTAATGATCACTGTGAAAAATGCTGTCATTTAAACAATCAAACACTCACATGATCAATTGAAATAGTTTTGATAATAGCGCCTAAATAGGTATTATTCAAAAATAAAACATTAATACATATGAAATTGACTATTAAGGGATTTAAAATATAATGATTATCGTTACAACACTTATCTGTACATTATCTACCGAAGGAACTTAATTAAACGAATTAATGTGCATCAATCGAGTTGGAGTAACGTTACATGCAGTGAGACATTGAACCAAGGATTCGATGACGTAAATAGTTGTCAGAACACACGTGTCAAGATAAAACTAAACATATAGTGCACGGACACTTTCTCTATTCAAGCAGAGATCAACGCGTGTTATTAACAATACAACCGAAACTTAATTTCCATTTATTCATTTTTTAACATTTAACTCAAAATGTGACATTGACCTTGGAGATATATCTAATGGAGTCAAAGCGAGCTGAAAGTATTAAATATGCAGTGGTTTAAAACAAACAAACACAAGATAATTAATATCGTGCCGCCGTATACTGTTGCATTGGCTTCAGTCTTGGTTGCTATGTCAACTATGTTCATACGTGTGATATTTTTCTTACAGTTTAGTGAGCATTCAACTAATTTTAAATCTTCAAAACAACGACTATTTAAAGTTATATAGCGTTTGCAGGTATCCTGCGTAGTAGTACATCTGATATTTGAATATTCCATTATTTAATGATAATTAAGAATATGTTTTAAACATACCGTTTCTAGACTAATACATGTAGTTTTGTAATTGCAATTATACTCACTATTCACTTATCTGTACAAATGGTACATTACTATATGCTACATTACAAATGAACCGTAATATGTCTTTTAAAATAATATATTTACCTGAGAAATAAATAAACAGTGTCCGTATCCGAAATGCTCACACACAAACTGAACACTTTGGAACTTACTATCTGTTATAACATACTGACGTTAAAAAATCAAAAACCAGATCATATTTGGAATTCCAATGTTCATTTTCTATTCTATGACTCATAGAATAGAAAATGAACATTGGAATTCCAAATATGATCTGTATCATTGTTACAGGTGTGTGTGTTTGTGCGTACATACGTGCGTGGGTGTGTATGTGTGTGCTTGAACTTCATAAATTAATTTCAATTATTAAGGTTCACAGTAAGACCTTCAAATAAAAAATCGTTAAATATACGATATCTTTACTTTATGACAGTTTCTGTTCTTACAATTGAAACATTATTTCAGAGTGTTTCATTCTTAATTTAAACTTATATATAATCTATGATCGAATTCAAATGGTATAAAAAATATCATAACACGGTCTAAACGTTTGATAACATATTTCAATTGTTATATATTTGATGATAATTTTTCCTCATGCTCGTGTAATTTTGTTTGATAATCGGTCTTTGAATGTTAGATACAAAACAGCGCACCAAAAAGACAATAGACACACGTTATTTGTTGTATATTTCTAACTACAGGAGCAATAGTTAGCAAGACGGCCTTAAGCGCAGCATCCGGCGCACTAATGGGAGGCATTTCCGCTGCCGGTGTAGGATCTGTAGTCGCGGGCTCCATGGGTATCGCTTCACTAGGGCTCGCTAACAGTCCAGTCGGTATGTTGGTGGTGGGTACGTTCACCGGAGCCATTGGAGCCGGAAATGGTGACCCTCATGCCGGAAGTGCGTTCTGTTTAACCTACGACTGCTGAAAACCTGTCGTTCATGACGAGTCGCGGATGCCGTCACGTGGAATGCTTTTGAAGGACTTGTGCTGCCATCCCGACGTGGCATGTGTCAACGTTACGCAAAGTTACTTGAGCGAGTTGCCACACGTCTGCATTGAAAACAAATGGAACGAGAAATTCGACATTGAATACATGATGCTTCCCGAAACGAACCAATTGGTTTGTCATGCAAGACCTGTTGTTCAAAGCTATTGAACCGTGTTAATTGCGCGATAAAATGTTTGTTGTTATCAACGCGAAAATGGCAAAAAAAAATTGAACTATATGTTTGAATGTTGGACTTTTCTTTGATAGTTTGTTAGTGAATTTTCTTTGATTTCATTATAATTCTTGATCGTTGGTTATCAAACATGTGGTCCCTCAACACGGTTTATTGCTAGCATCTATTGTAACACGTGTTTTCAAATGTCAGTTTGCACAATTTATGATATTCAAAGCAAAAATAATAACTTTATAAACTTATATGATTTGTTGTACATTACATTTATCACAAACCGTCCGATAATTTGATCTGATGCCGACCCTCGTCGGTTGCGATTCACGTTTGTAGGTGTATTTTCGCCAAATGATCGAATGTTTATACTGGGATTGATAAACCAACAGGGCCCATTTGTATTTCCGATAAAGTCGTTTTGTCAGTTTTTTCCTTGTTTTACTGGCATTGCTCTGTCGCCAAACTTTCACACATATATGCAGGTTATACAAAGTTGTCAATGAAACACAATAGTATTTTCAAAGGGAATTAAATACTTATATCATTTTATTATTTGATCGTATATGGATATATGTTGAACATAAAAATGTTGAATCCACAGTTTTGATTGTTTGTCTTTTTTATATTTTCAAACACCTGCTACAATTCTTATATACATTTGAAGTTTTAAAGCGACAGAAGTTTTCATATTAAATACACAATGTCCGTTATAAAGCTCTTTCTTTAAAATGCTGACGACTAAAGAAAGTTCAATTCTGCACAGAAAAAATATACTCACTGGTTGTCTGTTTTGCACAAGAAAACAATAAAAATAGGCATAAACACCAAGAACTAATTATTGCGGAATGGGCCTTTGGCGGGAGATGAAAGCATGCTCTTCGTCGTTCAAAAGAACAAAACTGATGTGTGAATATATTTATTTTTCTGCAATGTCCTTTTTTGATAATGTACCATTAAATGTATAAACATATTCAATTTCATATTAAAGAACATTATATGGTGATCAAATAAATTACAAAAAGTTGCGACTAAATTAAAACCAGTTGAACAGCACAAACTAGGTTGCCCATCAGATGATATGTCGGAATCGACTCTTAATAAAGTGTATTCATTTTCAAAAAACCCTATCGTATATTGGAGTTCCAGATAGTTGGAAACGAATGCATGAAAATCCAAAGAACAATGCACGACCAGGACACAGTAGGTTTCCCAAAAGATGATCTGTCGGAATAAATCTATATATAGTGTATACATTTTTAAGAAACCCTATCGTATATCGGAATTCCAGTGAAGTTGGAATGGAATTATTGGAAATCCAAAAACAATGCATGAACAACACACAGTTGGTTTCCCAAAAGATGAAATGTCGGAATGAAATCTTAATATAGTTTATTCATTTTCAAGAAACTCTATAGCAAATTTGGTTTCGAGTGAGATAAAAATGAAATATCCGATGAANCATATATATATATATATATATATATATATATATATATATATAATCTTATATAGTAAAGTGTCTTAGCTAATACCACTATCATAAATCGTAGTTTATATGATTCATATCGTTTTAGCCATACAAATAAGTACTAAAACTCATTGAAACTCGTTACAATATCTTCTTGCAGCTTAGCCATGGCCTGAGCCCGGATAATTATAACGCTGTTTACAAAATCGAATGCAGTTTTAACATAGCAGACAACGAGGCTATGTATGCAACTCATGTGTATGTTTTCCATCATGTCAATTTATTTATTTTGAGTATGAACGCAATGCTAATAACATCAATAATGACCCGTTTAATATGTACAAGACATGTTGGTTTACAATCACTCTTTATTTATTGAATTCATTGAAATGTATAGGCGAAAGTTTAAAAAAAAAGAATTTCAACGTATCCGAACGTTTAAAATAACTTAAAAATCCGCATTTCATTAGCGTTAGATGCATAAGTTGCATGACCATAACTGTGACGATGTATAATTAAAGTTAAAGTGAAATATTGATTATATTGCTAAAACTATACGCATTCTGAAATTGTCTGGAGCTTGCGATTAAAAGACGATCATATGTAATCAACTCACAGTTTAAATAATACACTATCAACAAATCGTCGCTTGTGGACATCACGTGTTAATCGGTTGAATTATTTTAACCAATAGCGCACGTGCGTTTTGTTTGTGATATTTGAACGAGCGCGTTATGGTGGTTGTAGTTTTTTTTTAATAAAAATAAATCTTTTAACACCAGCTTAAATGAGTTGTACCTTAACGCGGATAATCTATATACTTCTTTACTAAATATTCGTTGATTTTGAGTGTTTAAGGGGCTTTAATATTAAAATTATAGAAACCCGTTGTATTGTTGTCACGGTACATGCCGTATACATTTTTGTATATACGGTACTATATTCATCACGCGATTTCCAGCTATTTCGTTGTTACTGAAAGATGATTCAATTTTGGCGTGGTCTTGTGTTGTTGGTGAAAGCCGGAGTACCCCACCTGTACCCCACCTGTCCTGTTTGGTGAGAAGCGAGAGTACCAACCACTGTAAGCCGGACAGCCGAACTCGCTGAATAAACCATTTAACAGATTATCGAATTGGATAACATTGTTACTTTTACAATCATTTACAATCATAACATTTGTCCATAATTAGGCCTAAATCTGTTGCCTTCCATCGTCCAGGTTTTGTTGCAATATTGCCTATTAAAGGCATATGTTACTTCTCATTAGAACAGCATGCACGCCAGTTTGTGTTTATGACGATTGTTCTGTTACATCTGTTCGTTTGTTAAGTTATGGAAATAATGTGTTATTTATATAGTTTTGCATCTCTTTTCAAGTTGTGTACAAAGGACTTCAGTTGTGCGATAATGCCCTTCAGAATTCGCATGTCTAGCGTGTTCGTCACCTTCATCACGGGGTTAGTTTTATATCGGTATACCGCAAAACGAAAGTTCAGGTACGATTGTTTTAACTCAAAATATGAATATAAGATATGATTATTTAAATTTCAAACCCATATCAATGTTTTAAAACGGCTTTTAAATATATACTAAATTAACAAATGTCTGAAAAAATAAATAATTTAATAGACAGTATGTTTTAGACATAGGCTGGTGTTAAAAACAAAATGATATTATAAACACAAACTTGGAGCGAACGTTGTATTGTGTACATTGTATGTTGCAAGCCTCCTATCTCAGACAGTAGTGCTCTCTGGCCCACAAGACAGTAGCATCCTTCAGCCGTATGCAGATTTACTTACAGAGAGTAACGCATTGCAGTTTTCATCGTGCACGAGTATGGACGGTGTGTCCGATGCGACAACATCTAAATTTGATCTGAAATGTAGGTGAACAGTTCTAGCCCCATTAACACTCAAAATCAACGAATATTTTCAACGCTATATGTGGTCTGGTTACATATATTTAACAAGATATAAAATGCTCTTTTTTCGTGGCACAATATATTCCATTGAGATTTCCCGCAACGAGATATATTCATACAAGACACGAACACTAACATGGTACATGAACATATGTTGAATAAAAATAAATGAAAAAGAGAATTTTTTATCTTGTTAAATTTATGTTACCAGACCACATCTTGCATTGAAATGTTGACTATTGCTTTGAGGAACACTGATTTTTTATGTGTTAACTTTATTTTACACAATAATTTATTAAATATTTGTTGATTTTTAGTGTTAATGGGGCTCACATATAACCTCAGAACCGTTTGTGTAAACATTCCAATAATTTACAATCTTCAAGAGTATAATGCTGTTTCGATGCCATATAGATCAGGTGCCGATAAAAACTACGCAGTTCTCGTTTACGCATTTTAGATAATTATTCGGGGACCTTAAATTGAATATTCAGTCGGGTTGGACTGTATTTGCTGTATATAGTTCTTTTTTCGTCGTTTGCACATCGAACATGAGTTTGATATCAAATATTTAAATTAAATTGACATAGTGTTTAATAGTGCAGGTTGGACTGTATCTGCGGTATAAAATTATTATTTGTCGTTTCCATATTGAACATGATTCTGATATCAAATATGAAAATTATACTAGTGTTTAATAGTGTACACATCTTCTATACCAATTCATTCATCGTATATATAACAGATGATAAAAGAGTCATCCACGTGGGAGATATGGTGACCGTGATGATAACAACGCATGGTCATGCTGGAAACCTCAAAGCAGCTGGAGGAGACTTGCTCAAGATATTTCTATGTAACGACCATATGGGATCTGCAATACGAGGGAGGGTGATAGACCACGGGAACGGCACATACACGGGTGAGGTTGAGGCAGCTTGGAGCGGAATGTCCGAGGTCATTGTGATACTTTCATATCCCAGGGAGGCGATAACCGCGATGTACCGAACAAGAAAAGAGGTTTGATTTGTATAAAGATCTTGAAATAACATAAATTACTATTTTAAACCTTTTTCCCCAACGCTCGGAGCAATTGCAATTTTGAAAGTAAAGCTTTCATAAACCATTGTATATGTATTTACGTCTAACGGAGTGGAATTGTTTAAACTTTCACATGTGTTTATAAGTGCATTCGGACTTCTGTCAAATATCCTAAAATTATAACATGTTATTAAAGTTTCTTTTATTGATTCAGATGGTATCGCTGGAATACATTTATGCTGGGTTCCAAAACGGCAATATTTCAGAAGAAACAATTTGTCATCCATACCTACCTGCTTTTGATCAAGGTCTCAACTATTCGGAAGTATGTAATCTTACGTATGAGAACTCGGGGATGCCTTGGTATTGTGGAAAGCCACGAAGCATCTACTTGCTATGTGAAGACTGGTATTATTCGCACGTCAGTCAAGGACTTCAGATGCCTATAACGAACGTTGAACGCGAGCTTCTGAACAGGTATACTATAAAAGTAATGCATTTTGATGTTTCAAATGTGAGTGTTCAGTCTTGTGTATCTTATTTTTTAACTACTCGCAAAAGCATTTCTTCAATAAAGGTTATTGAATAAAATGTATGCTGAAGAAAAACTTATGATAACATTGCTTTATTTATACATGTTTGAAACTACTTTGTGTTTTCATTATTCTATAACATAACATTTACTATAGTGACCAGTATAAATCAAATGGGAACTTATCGTTATTCGCATCTCATGATGTACATGGATACCTTACAGTGATAATACATTTGGTCACACATATCTTCAGTTCTAAACTATATGTCGATAACATTTTATTTTACTTTTTAAATTGCATCTGCTTATTATTAAATCTCCAATTGTTTGTGTTATTAACAATACCTTCGTTGTACGTTTGCATTTTCAAAAACATGAACAATAGCGAAATTATATTGGCAGACCGCTGTTTTCGCTTGATATAATGTGGCGTGTTCTGAGAAAACTGGGCAAAATGCTTGTGCGTAAATTGTCATCCCAGATTAGCCTGTGCAGTCCGCACAGGCTAATCAGGGACGACAATTTCCGCTTTTATGAAATTTTTCGTTTAAATGAAGCTTCTTCTTAGCAAAAATCCAATTTAGGCGGAAAGTGTCATCCCTGATTAGCCTGTGCGGACTGCACAGGCTAATCTGGGATGACACTTTACGCACAAGCATTTTGACCAGTTTTCTCAGAACACGCCACAATTATAATCATCGCATGCACTCCAGCTCAAAACCCATTTAAGATAGCTCAGAAAAATAAAACAGACAGACAAAAAACAATAATAATAATAATTTCTTGTTAGAATCGGCAGTTGCACAACTGTGTCTATGATACTGCATCCGATGTCACCCAGAATAATCGTTCAATAACGCAGCAAGTTGTTGACATATAGAATTCAATGAATGTAATCTTTACTAACTGTAGTGCGTTCAACTTCTTGGCATATTTTGTATATGAAATGATATGGGGCTGGTAAATAAGTGGGCAGGTATAGTAATATAACTTTTAAGGTTATTGAACAGCGGTCTGTACTGTAAAACGCATTTGTGTTGCGTGTTCTATGAACAATAAGCTTTATAGTTATAGAACTGTGTACAACGCAATTGAATATTGTCAAATATTGTTGGCGCTATTAGTGAACTTGTATTTGTATTTTGATTTGTAAGCAGCTGACATTTCATATAAGATGAGCCGCAGCAGTCAGTCCTTCCCAAAATTATAATTTATTGCCGGCCAGAAGGTCCTATAATCATGCATCCTTTTGCCGGCCCGGACTGATCATTTCCGGCCCAAAAAAGGAAAATGATAAATGACAAAAATTGAGATTTCTTTTTAACAATATTTGAATATTATTATAATAATATACTATTTTATATCAATATTCATACATTTCACTAGCAAATAATGAAACTTCCTCTTAATAAAATAATGTACTTCTAAGAGCTTCACTTCATTTATTCCATGTAGAGCAAGTTAATAATTCAATTATATATTTGTTTCTGTTTATGTAATTTCCTTTTTAACTCCACTGTTGATGTTGACAGTTCGCTGGAAGGCCACAATGAATTTCGTTTATTCCCTGCTTGCTTACGAATTAATCTGTCAAAACGGAAACTAAAACGCACATGCTTGTCAATGTTTATTCTCTCCCTTTGCGAAATGTACTCATATAGGGATGACGTAGTATGTTATTTGTTTGGCGACGCAGCAAAAATCTTTGGATACCGTATATACACTTACGTCATTCAGAAAATGCAACCAATGAAAAAGTTTTACATTATTGGAGTATTCATTAATTATTTGGTAAAATCTAACTTTTGCCTTGAAACTTTTCTGAAAATAGCTTATGGAATTCCAAATTTCGCCTTAATTTTATTACCGGACACGAGGTCCTGCAATTTAAGAATCATTTCCGGATTTTCCAATTTATTATCGGAAAAATCCGAGGACCGACGGTATTTGGGAAGGATCGTGAGCCGATAGGTGATTAAAACGAGTACGACGAGCCAATACGAGGATGTCAGCTGCGTACGGGTCCAACTATATCACAATTTTGTAAACGACGCTGCTAAATAACATTTTTGGTTTTATACATATTAAATTCATTTACGTATTTGCATAATTCACGTTTAAGTCCGCAATTGAGCGCGAGCGTTATGACAGTTTATGGCATTGGGGTAAACATTTTTTTTCTCGTGGAAAAAACAACAGAGAATACCTATAATGTCATTTAAAACATGTTCTATATGTGGGACATATTTGTATGCCGATCAGCAAAAGATCTTGCTTAAAATTCCTGTCGAATTTATTTGATTTATTTGATTCGGAAATGATTTCATATTCTTGGTTAAACTCGGACCGTCCAATACGGAATATATTATTAACAAACGCGTCCACTGCGGTAAAACATCGGACGATCACGTGGTAAGAACGACGACAACTGATTGGATTATACAAACCGGTATATAATAATGAATCGTATTGTTTTTGAAAATATACTTTTTAGAGAGAACTCGTCTTAACACCATTTGTATCATAATTTTCCATTAAAGAACGCATATCGTGTATTTTCAGAGGGCCTGTAAATTTTACACAGGCTGTGCACGTGCTCGTAGAGTCTGACCATGCTGGCGCCAACATTTTGTCGTTACCAATAAAGCCCTGTGGTAACGGTGGCCACCGTTTGTCTTGGAGCCCTCCTCGACCCACCGGCTTCGTCTACAATGGAGAATGGATGTCTCGATTATGTCCTTGTAAGTTGTTATGATTATATTCGGATGTACAGGGGATAAACAAATCAAGAAGTAAAATGGCTATTTTAAATACACAACATACACGATTTTAGTTAAACGCCCATTAAAGAATGCTGCAAAGAAAACTTCAAGACAAAAACACAAACATTATGGATATCTATAAACGTAATTTCCAAATTAAATCGTGTATTTTTCATTTTCTTCTTGACGGAATGAATAGAGAAATTTGCAACGCAAAGTGCATTTAACAGAAATTTACAATATGTTGCATGTGTTGCATGGTTTTAAAGTGAGACATTTCATGTAAGGGGTAAACTGTTAAAACACGTGTTACAGTCTCAATAGCATGACAGTTAAAACAAAGATAAGAAATGAAATCTAACAAAGGAAAACACCAACACCAATTTTTAAAGTAAACGCAATACTAACGAGCCGATTAAGCAATTTGCCACTGTGTGTAATAACGTCCATGCTTAGCTTCTTCTGAGGCAATACCATTTTTCGAACACAGAAGCAATAAGATACCAATTACCTAAACGTAATTAATTCACCGATGTATGCGATATTGTTATTATTTTATCGGTATGATGTCCATTTCTTATTGTTTGGCGATAAGAAAACACATACAACTTGTATCTGGCCTTCTGCTACAACTTTCTTACAACCCGGTATGACATATCATAATGAGTATGGTCTTCGTAATGCATTATAAACTATTGTGTCTGTTTCAGTAATTTTACATGACGAAATAATAGGAAAAATGAAGAACAGGTCAATATATTTTCTGGGAGATTCCAATGCAAGAGCTCTATACCAGTATATGCAGCAACGTTATAACTGTACAATAATTACCGAACAATGGACGGTCACAGCTTGGCACAAGCCAACAAAGTGCGTTAATACTGAACTGAACGTAAGCATACAGTGGTTTCCACACAGCCAACCTTTCCTATCGGGAAACAAACCGGACAAAAAGGATTATACCACATATTCAGTATCTCGACGGATTGACAACATTGATGACACCGAAGACGCAATTATTGTCATCCATCTTTACCTTCATCATTTGATATACCACCATAGCATATTTGAGCGTAAAATGAAACAAATTAAAGAAAGTGTTGAACGACTTTTGGAAAGAAATAAACATGCATTAGTTGTCATACGAGGACCTCATATATTCAAATCCATGGAAAAATTCAATGACTTTCATGGCTACATTTACATAAACATCTTGTTTAATGTATTTCAAAGCTTGCATGATAAGGTCTACTTTTTGGATGCAATGGATATAACAGACGCTGTGTTCAATGAATTCAATCATCCTTCGGAATTCGTAGTTGCAACTCTTGTAAGGCAAATCTTTTCATATGCATAGATGCCCAGTGATTTTCATTTTAACGAAGGCGCAAACATTGTCTAAATTGCATATGTGTTTTAATTTTTTATTTTTTGACATTGAAATCATCGCACATGTCTATGTTTAATGCATTGGTTTAACACGTGTGTTTACATATTTCTCCTGTATCAATATTTAATTTGTGTTATGCAACAATTAAAAAGATATGAACTATTGCAAATGCACTGCATCCTCAGTATGACATTATAGCTGTACTGCGTTAGTACAGACCGAAATACATCCATATATTTAGTCCTAGTATGATGTTCAGCAGAAATTTCCGATAACAGTTGATAACCGGTTATAATTAAGAGTGGTTTTGTCTGAGAATGCGTTTTGTATGCACCAATACAACACTTCATTCGTATATAGACATAGACATAAACATGTTTATTAGGTAATATAGGCCACCGGCCCAAAATACAGCATTTACATGTAAATATATCAAACAGAGTGATACATAATCATACATTTAAGAACATTAAAGCATGTGGTTATACACTTAATTTATGTAAAGCATTTAATATACTAATGCTGGAATAGAAAAAGTTTCTCAAATGATAACTCTATACACATGATTAAAATGTAAGCAAGAGCATTACAACAATCTATTTCAAGTATGTATGTTTAAAATTTCTTTTCTTCTTACAAGCGAGTTATGCAAAAACTTAGCGATCTTTATAATAGTATGTTCATCGTTTAAGCATAAGATAGTATAAAACATTTGATGAGATCTGTTTCTTAACCAGTCAGGTTTTTTGTGCCGTACTGTACCGTTTTGGCAATTGGTTCCTT
>VMBQ01000065.1:0-67955 GCA_007657795.1 Dreissena rostriformis | reverse complement strand
GGGAGGCGGTAAACTACAACGGGCGAGGCATGGTATGGTATTGCGCAAGGGGGGTTAGAGGGTTATGGTTAGGGTTAGGGTTAGTGTTAGGGGTCGGGTTAGGGTTTGGGTTAGCCTAAACCCAACCCTAACCCGACCCCTAACCCTAACCCTTACCCTAACCCTTTTTTGGGTTATCACCCCTATACCATGCCTCGCCCGTTGTAGTTTTCCGCCTCCCGTAGATATGCATCTTGTTAAAGCATGATTTTAATTATGTATACTATTTACCAGATTTACTACCTAAACAGAAAAGAACTTACATAGCTAAGAGTTTTGGCTGTGCCTCTGAAAATTCAAACTAGAAGATATGTTGTTCAGAATACCCAAGAAACGAAGGAAATTGTCTTTGTTGTAATTAATTGGATATCTAAGACAAATCGAAGACGAATGCCACTTTTTATGTAAATGCTCTTCAAATGTTGCGATGACAAAATGAAAGCAATGTTCAAACAAAAGACCTGATCATATAAGGTTTCCTGGTCTTCTCCAGATGGTATCCATGTTTTCCCTACATGGTCATTAAAAACGCAAATTTCTCCACAAGAAATAGTTTTCTGGAGAAACCCTGCTGAGAGGTTATGGTAGACATGTGTAAGTTTGTATAAATACTTAAATTATTGTAGTGGCTTGCAATTTAAAGAAGTTTTTCTCCCCTAAATGCCTGAACATGGCCCATTTTGCCCGATCTTCTACTTTAGGGAGCCACATTTCGGTCATTTTTTAAAGAAAATTTGTCAGGATTGTTTCTACATGTAGGCCAATACCTTTGTTATCAATGTTAATAGAAAGTTGTTTTAAGTTGGACTTAGAAAAAATTATTTTTTTCAATTTACTTACCCTATGTAAGTAAATGATAAAATACCGAGCACTGCTCCCACTGGTTTTACACTGCTCACAAGGTTTCGGGTTTCCTGGGGGGTTCAGCCGGAACAGCTTACGATCACAAGTAAAATCTGCAAAAGGACACTGGTCACAGAAGTGAACGCGCCGTAATGTGACTACCCTAGTGATGATTACCTTGAACAATAGGCAGTCGTTGAGCCGACTTCATCATTCAGCACGTTATTTCATATAAAACACTTCGGTTATAAGCAATATATAGTGCGACCAATTAAATCAGATAATTCATTAATTCATTTTATGATAAGGGTTAACATTCTAGAGACTGTTGACCCGCACTTAGGTGTCAAACTAACTTTGGTGTTTAACACAAAAGTTTGTCAAGCACTATGATGTTGACAACAACAGTAAATTTACCTAAAAACGCACTTTGATGTCAACCTGACTTTCACAAATTATGCTTTTGATGCCATTGCTGATTATATTATTGGTGGTGTGGAGGACGGTGAAGATGGTGATGATAATGACGATTACGACGATGTTGATGATGATGATGATTATGCTGATTCTATTGTTTCAGCAGCTGATGATCCATTTAGAAATATTCAATGCATGTTGTGAAATCCTCTCCAACTGTTAATTATGTTTCGTTTCGTATCAACTGTACACTTTCATTATATCATTTTTGCTATCATATTAATTCTTATTTATCATTCACGCTCTATATTTTGTACAGTATGCAGAACCGTCATTTTCTAACTTCTAAATGTGTACCAACTGGAAAAGAACACGACCAAGAAGTTGACTGTTTTTGCTTTTATTCTTACCGAGTGCACAGGTATACCAAAGAAGTGTGAAGGCCACGGTTTGATTGATTATTGAAAGGTCATCTAAACGTGACCTATTATGCGATGTCATCAGATTCAGTCAGCAGGTAGTAAAGAATCGTTACACTGGAAGGGGATTTTAAGAGACTGATATTCGACAGGGATATGCACATGTTAATGTGTGAATGTCAATGGCAATCATTTACAATTGTTCGTTTTAAAAGACCAGTGGAATAAACATTCAGAATTTTTATGAGAAATGGTATGATAGTTTGCATTCGTTATTCGTGGAAATTCATTGGAGATACTCATTCGTGTAACACAACAAGTAACGAAAGTTATAATGTACACGACAGACATGTATGCATTACAGTAAGCACTATGCAGATAAGGTTGAACAATGAATGTGCATGTGATCTTTTTTAAACTGAAAGATACAAGACTCGTATTATAAGTCTGCGAACAAACAATGTTTTGAAAATAATTTTGCAATTTTAAAATGTATGTATAGTAACTGTTCGTCAGCTTGCAACTTATAAACGTTCTTTTATTGATTTGAACCAGATGTTTTTAACAATAGCTGTCATTTAAAATTGTTACACTTCTCGACCATAGTTACTTCTGTTTAATATCTTGGTAGTTGGGTCGTTACGAACAACCGTTAATTTTCTAGATTTATTCCAATTTATTAAATATAAAGAACATTAAGTAATATTATAAGTAGAGCTTTAGTTTATGCATTCAAATTATAGTTATGTATTAATTATGACATGTCAGAATAGTATAGTTATACTTTACAATCTAGTCAATGGTAAATCTTGTCTGTTGTACATGTAAATTATGTCTTGAGGATTGAATTAATTACTGTTCCATCACAAACGTAAAGTTTATTTTCAGTTAGTCCTCAAATGAAAAATCCCTACCTACTTACCCAGTCCGATTTTGCATGGGTCGCAAAGGGGCAAACAATAATATTTTATTCTTAGCCCAAGTGTGTCACTTAAAATAACGTGTCATTCAATGCATGGAATTAATAGACGTTTCAAGTATTTGCAAATAATAAATTTATATACAATTAGGTTTTACAAGTGTTATGGATGTTGATTCGAACATCGTGTTTTTAAATCGAGAAACATTTAAACAAATGTTATCCAAAACATTTTTCATAACTAAATTTCGGAATAATTGATGTATTGTTTTGTATCCATCTAGACTCCTTCAAAAGCTTAAATAATTTATAAATTAAATCAATTTTTTATTTGACAGTCGTGGTATAACACCTTTGACATAATAAGTGTTTCACTCTTGAAAACTATCGTGATTTACCCAATGTGGAGAGGTTCATTGCAAATAGCACAACATTAATTTAGTTGCATTCAAGGACACATATTGTAAAACACCTATCAAACGCAATAGATAAATACACGTTGATTGATTTTCTTTCGCGTGTTTGTAATATCATGGTAAGAAATTGTAATAATTGTCTACGCAACAAGAATGTACGCATGCCATTTGAACTCAGTGTCTACACAACTAGGATATACATATGTTAATTGCCCTAACCTTGATTTATGACATGAGGGCGAATATTGAGAGACTGAATTCGAGTGAAGCGATTACAGTGGGATTTTGTATTAATTAATGTACACGAAAACATATTTTATTTCAATAAATGTTATTCGTTGAACTAAATTTAAAGTAAAATATACAATATCATCATTAATTGAAACAACAAATTACGTATTCCTTGTTATTTAAGTATTTCTATAAAGACACTCTGCTTGTTCTAAAACATTATTGCACCCAGTGGAAGCGGCTTAATTTATTTCTTCCAAGGTCCATGGTTGGAGTCCCGTTAGAGCATGTATTTTATTAAAACTCTGTTTTTTAGAGTACTTTATTTTGAATATCCTAGCTGTTAAAGATTTGTTCGTAAATGAATGTCGTGACATCTTTAGAAAAATGAAATTCTCTGAACAGGTCCCTTTATACCGTGTGCACAAATATATTTCATCTTAAGTAATGATTTTATAAATCCAACCGTATAGCAAAACCGTTGGTTTACAATACAGTCGATACATTATTTAGTACTTGCGTAACAAGTGCGTCAGAGACATTGCGTGGGTCTCAAAATGTTAACGGCTTACCGATCATAAAAAGAGGCAATTTTATATTAAGCAGGAAAAAAAGAATGAAAAACATATTTTGTTTCGACAAAGGTTGTATCGCTGTATTGACGGGTTAGATGTTCACGATTGAGCCGCATTATGGCGACGAACTTTTAAATGTATTAAGTACATTCTACATTCGTTTTGTTGTATGCAATATTGACATGAACATTTGTTATGTTTTTTGATACCAAACATTCTTTACGGCCATATGTATTTGTGAAGCAAGCACAAAAGGTTAACGCAATTTTAAGAAGCACGAACGGTAAACGTTTTTTTTTAAAGATTATCCAACAAGACATATTTGATAATAACTATTAATTATAATACAGTATATTTATGTTTATACTTCGATTGCCAAGGATTTTGTATTCGTAACTAGATATATATTAAATCCTACGTGTATACCCGGATCCGATTCGCAACGAGCGTTTATATTTCCACGAACATGTGCAATTGCGCTTAAGATATATTTCGATACCACATGCAAGTCTAATTACGCTGGTTTCAGAAAAGCGCGAACATGTTTAATATTAACTTTGGAAAACCATTTCAAGCACAAGCATTTATCAACTTCAATCACGATAGACATTGCCATTTAAAATGAACAAGATACCGAAATAGACAGTATTTAGATAAAAATTTGCGTTTTACTACTTTTGAGAAATATTTTTAAATACTAAATCATCAGTAGCGGCGACGATACTGGACTTAAAAATGTGAAAGAACTTGACGTTATTTTGACGTCGATACGTTCAGTTCCGTCGGATTTACTCCATATTTAGATGAACCGAAATTACAAGACCTATTACACAATTTCATATATCCGAAATCGGTATTTTTGGTTTAATTGGTAAAATCTGCTATTTTTAGTAATGTTATATTTTACATGACTTTCGTGGTCTGGTGTGTTTAGCAAGAGCTGATTGTGTGATGTGGAACATGATTTCACACAATCATCGATCTAGAAATATTTTAATCCGCAATTCCCTCCGAAAACGAACGTATATGTGGCGTGTTCTGAAAAAACTGGGCTAAATGCTTGTGCGTAAATTGTCATCCCAGATTAGCCTGTGCAGTCCGCACAGGCTAATCAGGGACGACAATTTCCGCTTTTATGGAATTTTTCGGTAAAATGATGTCTCTTCTTAGCAAAAATCCAGTTAAGCGGAAAGTGTCGTCCCGGACAGGCTAATCTGGGATGACACTTTACGCACAAGCATTTTGCCCAGTTTTCTCTGAACACGCCACATATTAGTAAGTGCGTATGCGCAGCTGGCCTGGAGCTACCATTGCCGGATATGGCATAAGAACGTGTTCGCATTATGCTCGTTATGTTGTAGGTTATAAAGCACACGACGTTGACCCTGTACGATTTCTACTCTTATTTCTCTTACCATACCATGCATCAATTTGAATATTTAATATGTCATACTTTCAAATATAATTGCACATATTTATTATGCTGTTATGCTGTTTAAATACATGTAAAAGCATTGAACACAATTGTGAACCAATCCCTTTAAGTCGTAAAAGACACATATTTGCTAGCATCTTAACCCCTTTTATTATTTTATTACTTTGATGTTGTTAAAGCTTTCGAAATGGTTACAATGAATGTCAGTTCGTCGGTCAATAAATACGACATGATCCCGGGGCTGTGTTCAGCCGTAGATATAGCACCTGCTTATTTCAGGCAAACATTATACGAAACATGTGGGACGAGATATATTGCGAAGCTATGATGTCTGTTTTGGAAAGCATGTTTAGATTAATTGTCCATAATATTTGTTCGCAGTTGTACGTTATTTTAAAAGCAGAACGCTACAGTGCAAATTATCGCAATAACGCTATGCACCCAAATATTGCGCATAAGTAGACATATATTTGAACAATATCTAAGGATGCTTTGCGAAACACATCAACAGCATATTATTAATAATAATTAACAGTTTCCGTTTGTAAATGAGTCGAAAAGAGATGAAATAAAAACTATTGTATTGTATTTGACACTTAGTATCGAATCTGATAGTGTTCTTGGTGGTTTAACATATGAATGTTGATATCCATCAGAAAAGTTGAAACGTTCTAAACACAAAATAACGCAATATATTTTTAACAGAACGAATCTCTTTTATTTGTATCGGTATCTTATCGCATACGTATAACACTATGCAATCACAAAGATGATTATTACGTGTTTTATTGACTGTTAAACATAACGATGTTTTTAACCATCTAAAAACACCATATAATAAAACTGTAATAAATAATTTCGGATTGTTTTTCGGAGGTTGTATAAAACAGTTTCCTGAGGGCCAAATGTATATCTTTTCATTTTTGAACTCTTGTTTTAATATATATACTTTGATGACTCTTTAACATATCTTTTCCGTAATATGCCATATATCTAGTGTCATTGATATCATCTTTATGATCAATCTTTACGTTCAACGTACGCTATATAGTAATTTTCGTCAATTTTACTTAAAAAGTGCCTACTTTCGCTTTCGTTGTGGCACGGAAAGCCTCTCGATCGCAATGATAAAATGATTAACTTTGCACCTTGCATATTTCTTTTAACAATTTTGAAACTGACAATTCTGGTGTCAAAATATTGAAATTAAATTGTATGACAGTTTAAATAAATTCATTTCATGATAAAATTAATCATTTTATCATTGCGATGCTAAAAATACACCATTCCCATTGTTGCGAGGAACGGCTATACGGCCTAAAATGTAATGGACAGTGTTCCCATGCCAGTGTCAATCGACGACTAGGCTTCCCGTGCCAGAAAAGTGAGCGGATCGAGAGGCTTTCCGTGCCACAACGAAAGCGAAAGTTGGCATTGTTTAAGTAAAATTTATGTAAATTACTATATAGCGTACATTGAACGTAAAGATTTGATCATAAAGATGATATCAATGACACTAGATATTTGACATATTACGGAAAAGCTACGTTAAGAAGTAATCAAAGTGGCATGTATGCACGATTGTTCCACCACCCTCGTCATCATTCCATCTTCGATAGAGTTTGGGATAAGTGTTTGGACCTGCGGAATACTGTGAACCTGTAGCTGGATATATGCTTCAACTCATGGACCACCTCTTTTTGTGCACAAATGTGTTAACGGGTTTTAATTTTAGATTTTCTTACCTGTTTTTTGATTTCCAAGCATCCATTTGTCTTATTTATGACAGAGAGGCAGCAAAGAATGAACAGATAGGCAGCATTTTGACAGAAAGGCGACCGATATGCATCAACACCGTGACATTCTGAAATATATACTATTTTCCACAAAGTTGTACTGTACACGCGTACACATGTTTGTGAGAAGTAAATATTGTCAGACAAAACAATTGAATGATGACAATGTTCGTCAATGAATAAATGTAAGACAAGAACTGGAACATAATATAACCGTAGCAAAATATCAATATAAAATCAAATGAGTTGATAGTTATGTTCAATAATTAATAAATGTCACAGAACCGACGAAGGCAACGCTGATAATTTTGTCCGAATATATCAAAAGAATCCACGTATCCAAATGTCGATGTATTGTAACATTTGATGGTATTATTGTTTTAAAATTCAAATGGACATGCTTAATTATTCATTAAAGCATTGTTTTGGTTCACACACTGTGATATTTCTCTTCTTAATAACATTGTCCAAGATAATAAATTTAGGATAACAGTGTGTTCTTAAAGACATTATGAACATTAATTTCTCTCATATATTACATGTAATAGGCGTCAAATATTGTCTGGTAAACCAATTTATTTGACTCGTATGCAGAGCTCCAGATAACATTTTGGTCAAATTCTTATTTCACTCCCTATTTTAAAAATTAATTTTTATTTTACCCAATATTAATAAAAACGCTTCGATACAGGTTACAATATACTAAATAATTGAGTCATGAAGGGCTATACTCTCTAAAAAAAACATCATATTTTACTCGAAGGCATGTTTTACTCTTTAGACTGTTGTTCTAGTTTAATCGTTTAGAGATATTGATAGGGTAAGCATAGGTGTTCACTTCTTAATCCCTGAAATATGATAAAGTGAGAGATTAAAGTAAAAAATGGCACTGAAACTGGTTACAATCCACTAAAAAACGGCCGAAAAAAAGAAGGTGCAAAAACAGTCGATTTTGATTTGTGTCAAACTCTTTTTTGGTTTGTACATGACATATCTTTTTATTGCTTAAATCGATTCAGCTTAGAATGCCCTTTAAGAAAAGGTATGGTTATGGTGATCTCTATGTGCACAATTTTGCATTTATTTTCGCTTAAGGTTGTCGCTTTTACATTGAATTATATAGGAAAAACATTTAGTATATTATGACCTAAACCGCTTCGGTTTGCCATTTTGATTTTTTATGTAAAACGGTCACTGACACTTCGGCTAAGGTCATAATGGCCAGTTCGTCGCCGTTACAGTCATAAAAAACTATATTTAACATTTAATTTGAATGGCATTTTGAAAATGTATACAGTATATTAATTGTGTATAAACATTGCGATAACTGTAATTAAAAAGGTACAATGAACAGTAATGACTCGTCTGTAATAATAAGAGAACAGAATCGAGACCGTTTGGCCTTTCGCCCGTTCTTAGGTGTGGCACTAATCCTCACAGCAAACGCTTGAGTGACGTTGACTCAAAGTTGTAGGGTTTTTTTAGCGCCTAGACGAGTCAGAACCGGGATGAAATGTTTACCGTATATAATTTGCTACTGGAAGTTTTACGCACGTTCGAAAATTTTGAATTCGTGTTTTATTTTTTAAATGCGTAACTTTACACAAAGATATTTAATCTAAATCGTTATTTAAGAAATTTAATTCGTTTTTACGCCTTTTCGCATGCTATCTGGAGCACTGCTCGTATGTTTGGAGACAACGTTTCTGTTATATAGTATAAGCTTATTCCATCGGTATGATTAAGTTTTTTTAAACAAAAGATTAAATTGAATCACTGGCAATATGAATGTAAAAAACCTCACGTGCAAATGCACATTTTTTGTATGATGTTCAGATATCTACATGTTAGGGCAAAGGATTTTAGTTCAGTAGGAACGAATTCATATTTATAGTTGTAACCAATACTTTATATTTTGAAGTATGTGTGTGGGGTCCTTTCGCACTTACCTTATTGACTTACTAGATCATTAACATTGGACGATTTTTGTTTTAAATTATAGTTGCTCTTTACACAAATGATATTCGTATATCAAAGTTCTCGAATGGCACGGAAGTAAAAAATAGATTTGTGGACGGTTTTCCTCCAATAACTTTTTTATTGCAACGTCTACGATTTAAACACCAAAAAAAACGAGGGAAGCACAAACGCCGTAGAACCTAAACGGCGTATTCATTTAAAAGAAATATAATTATAAAGTCGCTTACACGGTGAAAATACATGCTACTCATTTAAGAAAATCACGAAAACGACGCCTTTTTAAAGTCAGTTCCAACTTACCTCACAGTTTATAGCTGTGAATGTTTTACTGAAAATTATAGAATTCTGCTGTGGATATGTGTTATTCAAAATGATAATCGTTCACGGTATTTTAATAATGACAACATAGCGTTTTGATCGTTATTTAATTCTGGATTGAGAATTTTTTAATTATTGAATCGTTTCAGCAACTGTCTATCTGGCAAGATGTACGTCTTATAATCAATTTCGAGTTTAACATATAATTTAAAGGAATCACGGACATCGTGAAAGTCATGAGGTGATTTTGTTGTGTGAACGTAACGCAGGTAGCCAGTTGTGAACATAAATTAGTAAAATACAGCACTCTACTATCAAAACACTCCTGGAAGCTTGGACGCCTTGGACGATCAATACTAAGCATTGGATTATTTGTGTCATGTTCTGAGAAAACTGGACAAAATGCATGTGCGTAAAGTGTCATCCCAGATTAGCCTGTGCAGTCCGCTTAGAAGAGACATCATTTAAACGAAAAATTCTATAAAAGCGTAAATTGCCGTCCCTGATTAGCCTGTGCGGACTGCACAGGCTAATCTGGGATGACACTTTACGCACAAGCATTTTGCCCAGTTTTCACAGAACACGACACATATGAATAGAACAACTATTGGCATTCCAACAAGTAATGGTAATTGTTGCTGTATAATAACAAATGGTCTCATATATCAAGTTAAATACTATATGTGATGCAGATGTTTAAACTAGTTCACGCCCTTTGTTTATACAACGCAATTGAATGCACACTTAATGATTAGTCAGCCGTTATATTAGGATGTTAGGCCAGTCTTCAGGTTCTGGTCTTAACTCAACATCATACAAATTTATAGTTCGGAAGATAATTTTTACGCGAGCACGTTAAACAGGTTACTTATTCCTATATCGAATGATATCTTATTAATCTTGCAGAATTATTGATGATATCCAATTATTACAAACAGCGAATCACTGAATAATGCATTACATAAATACACTGACTCTATCGGCCATGTTGCAGATCCTTCCTTTTCAAATGAGCATAACATTTCAAAATAGGTAAAAATACAAATATTGTATTGTTCAGCATGCAGACTGGTTTGATGTTGAATATTAATTGGGACATGCTGATTATGTTTATTTGTTGAATATTCTCAATTATGATTAGTCGGATAATAATAGAATTCATTTGTTGATTTTCTAAAGAGAGTAAAATACTAATTAATGTACTAAAGACAATAACATCGAAAGATACAAAAGCCATAGACCTTAAGATTATTTTTAAAAATATGTTATGCCAATCACTTAGAAGAAAAGCGAAAACAGATCACGAGAAGAATAAGCATTTTTTTCTATGAAATTAATAAAGTTTGATCCATTGTGTAAACGATGATCTGAAACTGTTTGCTGAAAACACAATTTTGAAATACCTAATACGTTTCTGTGAAAGAGACCAGCCTTTTACCGTTCGATTGTTTAAATCAGCTGATAAATTATTGAAGCTTAATAAAGCGATTGCATTTTGAACGATTTTTTTTTTAATTTATTGATATTTTTTTATTGGACTTATTATGTGATTTGTTTAATGCTCTTTTGAACTCTTGTCATAATGATGAAAAATGAGCGGAAGGTTTTATAACCCCAGTACATAAAAAGACGATACTACAGATATTAATAATTATAGAGGAATTACCCTTCTTTGTTGTTTATCCACACTTTGTACTTCAGTTTATACTAGATAAGAAACATTTATACATTATTATGTCATAAGTTGAAAAATATATCAATAAAAATAAAAGATTATATGAAATATACGTTGATGTGATGAAATGCGCTGATAATATTAATATCTATAGAAATGCATTATGACTAAAATTTTCAAATGTGGTATAGAAGGCAATAATTAAAAACTATTTAAAAACAGAATGTTAAGTCTTGTGTCAAGAATTGTTTGTCTTACTCTGAATATTGTAACTATACTTTGGTATTGAGTCAAGACGAGGTTATGCCCCTTGCTATGGTATTTGTAGAGGATTTAGAGCTTGTTGTAGAACAAAAATATCCCCTGTTTTAGTATTGCTGACCGTGTAGTTATATTGTTACTATTTCCCGACGATATGGCTTTAATAGGTAAATGCTCCGAAGAGTTTTACCATTATTTGTATCTTATTTATACATATTGTAAATTATTGGGATTAAACGTATATACAATGACGTTAATATTATTGTTTTTCAAAAACGAGGTAGTTTATTGACATCTGGGACATGGAAATATAATTTATATAACGGTCAGAAAATTGAAATGTTAAAATAGTTTAATTAATTGGGATTTTTTTTATAAATTATACGTGGAATTTTAATCTGAACAAAGAACAGTTATAAAATGAAGCACTCAATGGAAAATGTTCGATGCCTTAGTATGATTTACTTTGAATAATGCATGTGAGGTATGGGGAAATAAAAATTGAAAGTAATTAGAAAGGTTGCACTCAAAGTTCTGAAAACGACCTTTTAACGTTAAAGCATATGTATGTTTCGTTGTTGTATGTCGAATTATTTAGATATCCGCTTTTTGTTTACCGATATGTAAGAATCGTTAAATACTGGGTTAAAACAAACCAAACTGAAAACGTAATTATACAATCAATTTTACAGCGCATGTTTTATTATTGCAATAACGGACATTCATACTGGGTATTTAATGTTAGAAAGCTTTTAAACACTTAAAGTTTGTCTTTGGTGTTTACTTATCCGAGCTATGTCGATGATACATTAAAGCGCATAAAAAACCGTTGAAATTGGTACATATAAACAGGAATAGTAAAGCTATGCTGTTAAAGCCCCATTAACACTCAAAATCAACGAATATGTCGTAAAATATTCCGTAAAATAAAGTTAACCCATAAACAATTAGTGTTCAATATAGCAGTAGCCTAAATTTCAACGCTGGATGTGGTCTGGTAACATTGATTTTACAAGATACAAAATGCTCTTATTTATAAAAAAAAATGTGGTACAACATATTCCATTGTAATTTCCCGCAACGATATTCTATTCCTACGACACACGAACACTAAATTGGTACATGAACACGTGTTGAATATATTGTATCACAAAAAAAAACAAGTCTGATAACCTAGATTTAACTAGATACTAAATGCTCTTTTTTAGTGTTTTTTTTTTTTTTTTTTTTTTTTTTTTTTTTGGTACAATATATTTAATACATTTCACCTATGCATGTAAATATGATTTTATGTTTTATTGCTATATTTCCAATTATGTGACCTAATGTATGTAAATTATTTTTTGTATACAATATACACTGTACAAGTTTTAATAAAAAATGGTGTTTTTTGGTCTTGGTGGAAATCGAAGAACCCAGAAGAAAAGTAGCTCATGTCAACAGCCGGTACAGCCAGTCTGTCAGAAGTAAAATGTGCAAAAGGACACTGCAGTAGGGAAGTGAACGCGACGTAACATTAAAACGACGCAGTTTCTTGTTAATAACACGCACTTAATGCGTACTATATGACTACATTAGAGATGATAAGTGTACCAAACGGTAATTGATGCACCGACTTGATCATTTTGTACGCTTTATTATATAATACACAACGTTTATAAGCAATATAAACTCCGAGCAATTTACTCAGATTGATCCTTTATTCCTTGTTAATAACACGCACTAAATGCATACTATATGACTACATTAGAGATGATAAGTGTACCAAACGGTAATTGATGCACCGACTTGATCATTGTGTACGCTTTATTATATAATACACAACGTTTATAAGCAATATTAACTCCGAGCAATTAACTCAGATTGATCCTTTATTCCTTTTAAGATAATGGTTAACTTTCTAAAACATAAACACTGCTGCAACGCACTTTGGTGTCAAACGAACTTTTGGGTTTCAAAACAAAAGTGCTTTACGCACTATGGTAATGCACACAAAAGTGAGTTGACCTTGTCAACCAGACTTTGCACAAATGAGACTGTTGATGTTGTTGATGATGATATTATTGATGATGATGAAGATGGTGATAATAACGATGATGACGATGTTGTTGATGCGTGTTATGCTACTGATATTCTGCTGTTAATGCTGATCATTATAATTATCATCAACCCTTGGGGATGATGATGATGATGACGATGATGATGATCGTTATAAAGATGAAGATGGAACTATCAAAAAGAATATGGATTTGGTTTTACCAAAGTGCTGTCTCGCGCTCACCATTTACATGTACCACTGCAAAGCACTTTGGTGTAACTAAAAATAGCGAACGAACGTTGGAGTTGAAAACGATTAAAGTTGGTTTACACCAATTTGGGGGTACTTTGTAGCTTTGAATGGAATGATTGACGGTATGTAAAGACACAATTAGTTGCGTTAATTACATTTAAGCCCCATTAACACTCAAAATCAACGAATATTTCATAAAATATTTCATAAAATAAAGTTAACAAATAAAACATCAGTGTTCCTTATAAGAAATTGCCAGTTACTTGACGTTTACAGATTGGGACCATTTACTTAAACTGTTAATAAAGCGGAGTTCGGAAAACAATGTCCTCCTGTAAAGAAGGATTTTTCTCTTCCTAAATTCCCATCCCTATTTTGCATTGGACGGTAAATGGCAACAATTATACTGTTATGTTTGGTTTAAGTGATTCACTGGATCAAACGTGTCATTAAATGCACGGAATCAATAGACATTCCAAGTTTTTGCTAATACACTATTTAAGTGCGATGCGATATTACACGTTTTCATTTGCATTGGTTTAAAAATCGAGATAAATTTATACAAATCTAGACTCCTGAAAATGCATTAGCGATGTATTAGTACAATTAAATCGTATTTGACGGGCAACTAGGATATATGCATGCCCTTTGACCTACGTGTCTACGCAACAAGGATATTCACATGTCATTTGCCCTAACCTTCATTTATGGTTTGAGGGGAAATATTTTGAGATTGGAATGGAGTAAACCAATAACATTGGGAGTTGGTATTAAGTAATGTACACACAAAGATGTTTTTATTTCAATAATGGTAATTTGTTGAACGAAATTAAAGGCAAAATATACAATATCATCATATATTGAAACAACAAACCACGTATGCCTTGTTATGTAAGTATATCTCCAAATTATATTCGTTTAAAATATTTAACTGAACTAATATTTTTATGATTTTAATATTGTGGCTGATTTTGGATATGTGGTTTCGGCTCATTGGCGACGACAACACTTAATTAACGATAAATATATGAGTATGGTACCCATATTAATCGTTCTGGCGTGAACAGTCTTCTTTCTAACAATCCGATATACTTTTTTAGATTTAGCATTTGTTCCGGATTCGGCTCGATCCCCCCTGTTTCGCCCCATCTTCCTATCGTATTATGCACTCGACGTTACAATTTACAAGGCCATTCACAGCCGGTAACTTCATGACAAATGGTCACCTTAAATGGGACGTCTTCCTTATCTAGTAGTATTCCAAATTACCCAACTTACTTGTCTCGTATGGCTCGTAGTCATATGGGAAAAAAATCAAATTGCGCTCGCTAACAATATATAACAGAGGAAGTTAACCTTATTGTAGACATTTGTGAGTGCTGTCTTAAGCCGTTGGCTGTGAACGTGGTTATTACGACCTTTCTTTGACGTTTCTTTAGATAATTTTATATAATAAAAGTGGATTATTATATATTTTGTTACTGACGGCTGGTATTTGACGCAGATGACGTTATCTGGTGTCAAAAGCCAATAAGGCAACGTCCACGCAGAGCTTGGTCTGTTTCCAAGCATAGAATATTCAACTGCCTATAGTAATAATTCAAACATTTTGCTATAAAATAAAATAGTATTCCTGAATAAAGATCTGCCTGGGCATGGTCTAATCATGGTGTTATCTTTACTTTTTTTGTTATATAGTTGCCGTTTATGATTGACCTAAAATATCTAGAACAATCATACAATTTTTCAAAGTGATGGTCTTTATAGTTTTATAAAATAAAAATAGTAAATGCTTAACATTTGTCAGGAAATTGTGTACGATTTATATATTAAAAACAAATATACTAGTATACGTGGAGAAAAAAATTATTATCATATTCAAAATGCCACGACATTTATAAGGCTTAAATGTTTCCACTTACCCGACCGGCACTATTTATGGTACCGATATTAACTTGTTTTCGGTATTCCAGGAAGAGTTTTCGATAATTAGTTGCTGCATTTCATCATTTTTCGCTATATTCGATCATTTTGGCAAAATAAATCAACATAAAATAAAGATATATTGGAAAGATGTTTTGCAGATATATATTTATTATTTAATGTATTCTTTCCAGACAAAATTAACTGTTAAATAATTTTCAATATCTCACAATAGGTCTGATATCATTTTAGCACACATTGAATTATTTTCGGTAGACCGGATCTTAAATCAATTGTATACACCAGTATTACTAACTCTAAATCCTAGAATAATTGTAACTTTACATGAAATGATGCCAACATGTGAGTCCATTAGTCTTCGAACGAACCAATTGTGTTATTCCATATACATCGCAATAATTTATAAAGCGACGTTTATGAGAGTTTGGGGAAAAGCAGCAAGAAATTACATATTACCTTAGCACGTGTTATCAAGACCAATTCAGATAAACGTGTTTCCAGTTACATTTCGTTTATATTGGTTGCATGTTTATATCGCCTCTGAAGTGTGATGACAAAGCCTTTTTCATATTCGATATAACGTAATTGATATCTTCTTTCTTTGTTCTCATATTTAACACGGAAAGCACAACTCGAATATTTCCACCACAGACATATTATATGTTTCCCCTTCCCGACCGAGTTACCAACACTGGCACCGGCAAAAAGCATGAAAGTGCTAACTAGTTTCAAATTTTGAAATATTTGTGATTTCGCAGGTACTGAAAATGTACGCCTTGCAATAAACAAGTACTAGTGATTTATACCTAAGCTCATGCTGGTGCAGATCGAGATCCCGAAACATTCAAACAGTATAAAATCGTCATCCCTGTGTAAATATGCCACCAAACCCGTACCCAGAAGGAATTAATGAATAATGCATATGCATGTGTTAACCCATTTATGCCGAGCGTCTAGTAAAAAGGCCTTGGCGAACAGCGTAGACCCAGATGAGACGCCGCATCATGCGCCTTTTGCTGAAAGGAATTTATGTAAGAAATATTCTAAAGATAGAAATAAATATACTAGACATCCCTTTTTTTTTAAATAAATTGATCCAATTTAGGAGGATGGGAGAGTCCACTAGGCATAAATGGGTTAATATCATTTCATTTATACTAAAAGATGCAGGACCCGTGTTGCTTGAAAACAAGATTTTCAAAAAATGTTTGGCATGTATACACTGTATAAATCGTATGTGTTGGTCAGTTTAAAACTATTATTACTTTCTTATCGAACTAAATAAGATGTATGGTTAATTAAAACATGTTATTTCATTATGTTTTAATTCTCAAGGATGGTCATTTACATTTTCTATTATTTGAGTTGTGTGCGTAAGACGAAACACTGTCTTTTTTTCTAGTTTTATTCTTTTACTATTTACAAAGAACATCAAGAAATTGATTTGTATTTCATTCAAGAAAATTTTAGGTATGTATTCATTCTGACATGTCAATTCTAGTCCATTTTTAATCCTGGCTCTCTTACGTGTACATAGTGTTTAAGAATTGAATAACTAAATCTGCCATCTCACGCAAGTAGTTCATTTTAAGTAAGTCTTCAAGTAAAAAAACAAATTGAAAACAAATCCCCATCTCTACCCACCTAGCCCTATTTTACATAGGTCGGGAAGGGAAACCAAACATATATTTTATATTTTTCTACTAAGTGGTTCTCTGGAAATAACGTGTCATTTAGTGCATTGAATCAATACACATTTCAAGTGCTAGCCAATAAACCATTCACGTGCGATGCGATGTATCACCTTTGAGCGTCGATTTGAAACCAATATTTTTAAATCGAGATAGATTTATACAAATATTGACCAAAATAAAGCTTAGATTTGGTTTTTTACTTAATTCGCATTTAGTCGTGTATTGTTTTGTAACCTTCTAGACTCCTGAACAAGCATTAACGATGTATTAGTTAAATTAAATTGTTATTTGACACGCTTGGTGCAACATATTTTACATTATAAATGTAATACTCTTGAAAACTAACTTGATATACTCAATGTGAAGAGGTTCATGGCAAATATCACACAATTGTGTCTTGTTCTGAGAAAACTGCGCAAAATGCTTGTGCGTAAAGTGTCATCCCAGATTAGCCTGTGCAGTCCGCACAGGCTAATCCGGGACGACACTTTCCGCCTAAAGTGGATTTNATATATATATATATATATATATATATATGGTGGCTGATTTTTGACATGCTGTTTTGACTAGTTGACGACGACAATGCGGGAAAAAAACGATAAATACACGTCATGATGTATGATACTATCGCGCATATTTATCGTTGTGGCGTGACTGCGCGTTGACAGTCTTCTAACGATCCGACATAACAGAACTATAAAAGAAATTGGGAAACTACCGTAAAGACAAACTTGTCATTTGTCGCTCTAAGTTGTTTTTATTATGGCGAACACAAGTACATGTACCTTTATTTGTCGTAAAGGCTTATGTGTAAGTCTGGTGTGTCGACTTATGTTAGAGTCTTGCAAACACAGCAGCACGCCATAACAAAATGGCAGAAATCGGCCACTACATTTTCTTTACACGATTATTATGTCATCATAAGTGTTCGCGTACCACTGGGATTTAACTATAATAATGCATAAATTAATGCAGAGTCGTGGATGAGTAAAATATTTTACAAAATTGAGGACGTACCTGTTTGGTGCCGTTATATTTCACTTTTTAATCCCAACCCGATAACATATTTTGTCTATTATTTATTTAAAAAAGTCGAAAGTAACAACACAAAAGTAATGTACAATAACTGATGACGTTACGAAAATCAACGAAGTCGGAGTCAAAATGCAAACGTTTGTTTTAACCCAAACTGGTATTGCAAGGTCTATGCTAGGAAATGGTTGGTGGTTTGATCATTTTTTTTTTAAAGTGACCGGGAAATTTTCCGCTCGAAGATTTGTCGGGATTTGGCTCGATCACCCTCTTCTAATCTTATAATCAAATCGTATAATGCATGAAACGTTATAATGTACAAGGTCATTCACAGCCGGTAACTACAAGACAAACGGTCACCTATGGAATGGGACGGCTTCTGTTTCTATCATTATGCCAAATTACCCATCTAACTTGTCTCGTATGGCCCATAGTAATATGGTTAAGAAACAAATCGCACTCGATAAAAAACATTAAAAAAACAGAGGTAGTTAACATTCTTTTAGACATTTCGGCGAGCTGTCTGCAGCCGTTAGCTGTGAACGTTGTTATAACGACATTTCTTTGATGGTTCTTTAGATAATTTTCTTATACTGGCGGAGCACTATATATGTCATGACTGACATTTGGTCTTTGAAGTTTTGTTCGCTTTTCGCAGAGGGTGTTTGTTTGTGGTAATCGCTAATTTGGCAAAATCAACGCGGAACTTGACCGTTTTCCATGCATATTAAACTGCCCGTAGAAATAAGTCAAACATCTAAAATAGTATGCATGCTTGCAGATCTGCCTAGGTATGTTCAAATCATGTTATCAATACTTTTTTCAATAGTTTATGATTAACCTGAACACATCTAGACCACTGATACACTTTTTTTACAGTGATGGTTTTATAGTTTTATACGTAAACATGACGAATACTTTAAAATGTCAGGAAACATAAACTTCGGTAAAGAAAACATAGTATACGTGGATAAATCATCAATTATATGTAACAAATTGCCATGACCTTGATAAGGCTTAACTGTTTCCACTAAATTGACAGACACTATTTTTAGGTACCGCGATGCCGATCAACTGCCTAATTCTAGTAGACTTTGGTGTCGTTTTTTTTTCAATTTCTTTATTTAGCGCTAAGTGATCAAATATAAAGAGCGACATTTTTAGTTATGGAAGCTATAACAATCTTTAATAGATTTCAGTATTGTGTTGTATTTTTTTTTNTTTTTTTTTTTTTTTAATTTTGTCAGTAGGATTCAAAATAGTTTTTGAACGTTTATTTTCTTTCTTTTTAATATTTAGGGACATAGGCTCTTAATAACTGTGCCGATCTACTTATATATGTGTTATAATATCAAGCGTCTTTTAGTTACAACAGTTTTCTTATTAACACAACACAAGTAAGACAACAAGATACTTATACAAAGGAGAGAAAAGGTAAAAAAATAAATATTTAAAGATACAGTTTTGGACTCTAAAATTAACACAAACCTTTACCATTTTGAAGAAATCATCCACATAATAAAACCTTGTTAATGTTTTGTGTATATTATTTGGAAGAGGCGTATTAATTAACCGCAATACTTTGTCTATCGATAACATTAATCTTTCATTCATCGTGTGTTAAGTCAACATTATGTTTATTTCATGTTTTTTTCCCCAGACGTTATATACGTATAACGTTATGTTCTACACGGCTGTATTCCAGTCACTCTGTGTGTGGGTTTACTGAATATCAACAAAGTACACACGTATGCATACACTTTTAAAATGTATTGACTAGAAATGTAAGTATTTCAGTCAGACTTGATCTTTTAGCGTATACTCCATGTTTTGGCATGTATCCGATTAAATAACTATTAAACTCCTATAACGTTCTATATATTTTATTTTATTGTCTACAAAATATCTTGTAAGATATGAGCCTCGCTCTGTGAAAAGGGGGTTAAATGCATGTGCGTAAAGTGTCGCCCCAGATTAGCCTGTGCAGTTCGCACAGTCTTATCAGTGACGACACTTTTCGCTTGTTTTGCATTTTTCGTTTTAAGGAAGACTCCAGTTTAGGCGCAAAGTGTCGTCCATGATTAGCCTGTGCGCACTGTACAGGCTTATCTGGGATGACACTTTACGCACATGCATTTACCCCCCCCCCCCTTTCAAAGAGCGAGGCTCATATTTATTTGTATTTGTTTTATTCGGATCAAAAGTGTACGTTGACGCTCATAAACATATTCGTAAACATTATTGTAATTTGGTAGCCTTTGTTTTTATTTGGAAATCATGATCTGTATGCACATGTGGCCTCATAACGTTTGTCCTCTCTCGATCTCGTGAACGCAGACCTTAATAACGGAGACGTTAGTTATCATAAAACCGAGTTATACTAATTATTTCGACATAGGCAATCTCTATGTAACCTTGGAAGCCACCTGCCATCCTCGCAGGAAATCAGTCAGCTAGCCCGGCCGAAAGTCATCGCCTTTAATAAAAGATACAATAAATTCGTCAATTCTTATTAAAGCCCCATAAACACTACAAATCAACGAATATTTCGTCAAATATTTCGTTAAATAAATTAACCCATAAACCCTCAGTGTTTCGTATAGCAATAGCCACAATTTCAACGCTGGTAACATAGATTTAAAAAGATACAAAATGCACCTTTTTATTTGTTGTGTGGTAATAAATGACATTAATAATGAATGCCGTGAAACGTATCACAAAACGACCATATTAA
This sequence comes from Dreissena rostriformis, assembly GCA_007657795.1. Classification (NCBI taxonomy): domain Eukaryota; kingdom Metazoa; phylum Mollusca; class Bivalvia; order Myida; family Dreissenidae; genus Dreissena; species Dreissena rostriformis. Next base: position 46,937 of record VMBQ01000065.1, on the reverse strand, counting down.
CGAAATGAACAGGTCTTTACTTGCTGCATATGATTTCTCAAATCGTTACTGATCTCAATTTAATAAAATGTAAATAATCATTTCCCAGATGTTTGTTTCGATTGACCAGACCGCCCCCTTTTTTGGTGCATATACTAGACATTTTTGTTGATATAACACTTTGAGTTGTCGATCATTTCTGTTTCATTCGATCAATTCGCTAACTGATTTTAACATTAAAAGAAAATATGTGTTGCATAGAGATTTGGACATTTTTTGTAATTGAACAATCTTATGAAACTTAAAAGATACAGAGAAATAACTTTTGAATGAAATCAAATGTTCATGCAAGTTTGGCCACCCTACTTACCCTTGAGTTTTGGAGATGTAAGTAGAATGAAACAACCTGTTTTGGTCTATTATCATAACATAGTAACTGAACAAGTATTGGTACAGTTTTCTTAAAATAAGATCAATATGAAAAATATATACAGCTCGAGACGTTGTCTCATTGCTACGAGCTAACAACGTTCGTGACAGAAATTGGGTAAAATGAAAATACGACAAAAGACGTTTCGAGTAGAATAGGAATATCTCTTAAACAGTGGGAATATGTAAGTACACTGGCAACACTTAATATCGGTGGATATCTAAGGTGAAAGGTGATCATTCGTGGAAAACACAAATGCACTTACCCAATTCAGTCCGCCCATGTTTCTTTTGATCGAATGTTTGCAGAGGGGGTAATCACGTGATAGTCAAGATGGCGACGTCCACGCCGAGACAGGTATTTTTCACCGTTTTCAACCCTTTATTTCTTGTGTTTAATTTTTAAATGACGCTCACTTAATAGTGATATCAGTAAGAAATTGATAAGCTTTTATTTTGTATTAAAATTCGCGTTATAGCTCGTCTTTACTCGCTGCGAATTTTCTTAGTGGAGCTGTTATTTGGTCATCCCGTTAAGAAATTTCGCAGCGAGTAAAGTCGAGATAAAGAGCGAAAATAAATATGAAATAAACGCTTATCACTTTCTTGCTGATATGGCTGGAAAGTGAGCGGCATAAAAAAAATACAATTAATAAAGGGTATAAAACGGCGAAAAATACCTGTCTCGGCATGGACGTCGCCATCTTGACTATCACGTGAATACCCCCTCTGGTTTGGCGTATAGGGCTGAAAGCCTGAACAATTTATTACGAAATATGTACATTGTTTTGTTTTATTCCTGAATTGACAACACATAATGCAAACATATTGAATTCATTTATTAATTCATGATCGGAACATCTCACGGCACATGTATGTTACGTTTCGCATTAATTTATTCAACTTTAATAGAGTTTGCCATTATTTTGCACAAAAGTACAATGTCAACTAATTTATGTTTGTGTTCACTGTACAGCCCATATTAATCCGTACCGAATTTAGTGGGAAAATCATGTATATTTCTATATATCACAATCCGTTGCAATAAAATTTGTATAAAGCTGTGTAAAAATGTGCCATTTCTTAAAAAATATAATATAATGAAGTTTTTAGTTTGTTTTATTTAATGTACGTTGAACAAGTGCATTTATAAAAAATAGCGGTGACAAATCTTAATTAATACTAGTACTTTCAACGACGTAACTAATATAGAAGATATTTTGATAGAACACTGTCTTTTTAATTATTTAAAAATATGCAAACTTTAAACACTAGTTAACCCATTTATGCCTAGCGTCTAGAAAAAAGGCCTTGGCAAACAGCGTAGACCCAGATGAGACGCCGCATGATGCGGCGTCTGCATCAGGGTCTGCACTGTTTGCTTAAAGGAATTTCTGTAAGAAATATTCTAAATATAGAAATAAATATACTAGACATCCCTAATTTTGGAAATAAATTGATCCAATTAAGAAGGATGGGAGAGTCCACTCGGCATAAATGGGTTAATATGTGAATATGTGTGCGTATGAAATAGAAGTAGAGGATGTTGATTTGGTTTTAGCGTAGGATCATGGATTTTTATCGACTTTCGGTTATCTTCAATTTTATGCTATCTTTTTTGAAGATAACCAAAAGTGTTCCGCTGGATAAGAGTTATCCAGATTTATACAATTGGCTACAGATACACCAACTTCTTTGTTCTTGCATAGTGTATATGAGGAGTGTTGAACAAATACTGGGTAAAAGGGACTAACTGATTTTCGTTTTTTGAAAAATGATATTAAATTAATTCACGGACAAAACAATAAAGTATATACTACACGAATTATTCATCGGAGTCACTTCTATAACTATCACTTCTTGTTGTTGTTCTGGATCTTATAAAAATGTTGCGTTCCTTGCCATTCATCCATATTTTACCACAAATGTGATATTTTTACACTCGATTTATGTAAAAGGTAGTTTAAAAAATCGATACGATTAAGTTCGGCGTCATAAAACAAATATACGAGAGCCTGGTTTGGTAATAACGCGCATGTTAATTTGGGCAGAATATTTTTGCAAGCATTCCAAAAGGGAACCCCTATGTGCTATGGGCGCTTTACCGATTTTTTTTCCTGTACGATGTTATCACTTCTGGTGGTAAGGTATGAAGTAAAAACTTTGAATTTCAGAAAAAAGGTGATAACTTTAACTTAAAAAAACTAACACAACTCCATATAAGCCAAAGACTATACCAGCAGATACTGAAACGAAATACCGGTNATGGTGTATTCTAGGTTCATCATTTGAGTCGTGTTCTGAGAAAACTGGACATAATGGATGTGCGTAATGTGCGTAAAGTGTCGTCCCAGATTAGCCTGTGCAATCCGCACAGGCTAATCCGTGACGACACTTTCCGCCTAAACTGGATTTTCGCTAAGAAGGGACATTATTTAAACGAAAAATTCCATAAAAGCGGAAATTGTCTTCCGTGGTTAGCCTGTGCGGACTGAACAGGCTAATCTGGGATGACAATTTACGCACAAGCATCATTCACAGTTTTCTCAGAACACGACACATTTGTGCTCAGTTTATCATCCAGCGCACCCATAATTTAAAAACATGCTTGAAAGGGACCAATATTTCATAACGCAAGGCGCAGCCGTCGTGACGGTCAGCTGAACGTCGCCAGTCTGCGTGTACAGGCGTCCAATCAGCGTCCACGTGCTGACATGTAAATCACGTCTGCTTTGAGCAGATGTCATGTTGATATTATGACAAGCGAATCAAGACAAGATGGATGACGCATGCGCAGTGGACGCGTGCAAGACAAGCGTAACTCGACGATTAACGTACGCTAGTAACGTCACTGTAGCAAGAGCGCGACGTAACGCCCGGTTTATTTATGTTAAATTGATGATAAGTGCACTTCAGATATAAAACGGAAATTTATTACGCGTGCGAATATAATTCGTCTTTTGATCGTCGGCTGTCTCAGGTTTCATACATAAAAATGCAGCTGGCCTTACCGTGTCTTAGTTACCACTGCGCTACGCCGAGCGGAGACATGGCGGTTTGGATGTACTTCTTGTTAACGTATTTTTCCAACTTTCAAACGTCGTCGGCGCAGACGGACGCCCCGGCGGCGGCTGTGTTCACGCCGGTGTACGACCATTACAGAGCTTTGGATTATCTGGGGAACTTTGTGCTTGGCTGGTCTACGAACGCCACCGACATTGACATCGAAGTCACGGCTAGAACCACTGGGTAGGTCTCGCCCTGTATGTTATTTCAGGATGAAATTAATATTTTATGCGTTAATACAAATGTTTATTTTAAGTTATCCGGCATACGCCAAACTATGACATAAAACATATAATATTTATTGGGGTTGCCAAACATTTCTTTGAGACATGTTTGTAGCTAGTATCAGAGATTCATTATAGACGATCTTGATGAAAACGTACAAAATAAATATAAACAGTTAATGAAATTCTTAAAATTGTAAAAAAATAATTATATTAGCTTTTCTTTTTTAAAATTTAGCTTTCATTTCGATATTCAGGTGTTTAGCTTTCAGCTTTCAGCTTTGTTCAGCATCTATACTAAATATTCGATGGTAACAATTTACGCTTATTATTTTCGAGTATTGCAAATCAAATCCATCTAAAATTACTTCTTACATAATAATTTATATACATGTGATACAAACGATTTTTCGTTAGTCGAGATGAATAAGTTTAACACATATCTAATTCATTATTATAAAGACGTGTTTTAGAGTTCTGCTTTATTGAAAGTGCCTCAAAAAGATTCGTTTCAAAATTATTTGTAAAACTCAATTAACAAGCGCGGGCATTGTGATAACGTCTGGATCATTTACTTATGTATTAGGTTCGATGTTCTTGGCAAGTCTGCCATTACTGAAACGCTACTAACAAAGAATATCCACCAACGTATGCGCTTGTTAAATTTATCTGGATGATTTTCTCTGATCACGTGCTATTGTTTCTTGCAGGTATATCGGTCTGGTCCTCTCAAATGTTTTCTGATCACGTGTTTTTGTTTTTTGCAGGTACATCGGCCTGGGCCTATCCCTTTCTGGAGCCATGACTCCCTCGGACATGGCGATTGGCTGGATAGCGGATGGACAAATGTATCTAGGGGTAGGGACATTATATTAATCTTTGTGGAAGGGGCTTATTGACAGTTTTCTAGTATTCTTTATCATGTTCTAATTTACAGATGTTAGCATCCTTAACGAAATATATTTAACATAACTGTTGACGAAACTGTTTCCTACCTATAAAAGCACAATTATTCTACTTGCCCCAGTGGGAAGAGATTGACCAAACAACAATATTAGTTCATGTTGTAGCAGTTTTGTCTTTAAATAACCACGTCTTTTTTTTTCAAAACATGAAAGCTTTGTCATCATTCTAATTTATGGTCTACATGTAATTGCGTTAATCGTTTCACTCACACTTATTTTGAAACCGCAACCGCCAAATAGCTTTTTGTCGATTCATGCATTTTAGCGTGATGTAATATGTATTCATGTTGTGGTATTTTAACACATTAAAATCACAATTCCTCCATTCAAAATATGAAAGCTGTATCATCATTCTGATTAATTATCTACATATTATTACGTACTTCGTATCACTCAACATTTTGTGTTAACCGGAAACCACGAAATAGCATTATTTTCTAAATTAATGCGTATTAGCGTGATGGAAATCAAATATGTGTTATCGAATGAGATAAGAAGAAAGCAATTGAGAGCGATTAGCGTATGTGGTGGCGAAAATTATATTATGCAATTAAAAAATAATAATTTTGCATTGATTGTCATTGTAATATAAACTTTTTAAATATTTAGGAATAAGGAAAAGGCCAACATTACATTCATAGATTGTTGTTAAAATCACATGTTATATTTACTGCGGAACTTGTTTGAAATTACCAAGATTTTTTCAATAGGTAGTTGGCGATTGAAAGGGAAAAAATGGAAAAATAAACTAACCAAAAGCTCACAGACATGAATTTGACATCGATCGTCATCCCTGAATATATTAAAATAGCATTCCGAAATAGATATTTACAGCGCCAAGCGAAAATAGGTTTTATGCCATGTGCACCATACCGGACGGGTGGGTTTACCTCCAGTTTTCTCCACAGCACAAGACCACACCATTTTATTTTATTATTTTTTTGGAGGGGAGGTGATTAAGTAACAAATAAATAGCAGGAAATTGCACCTATAAATCAAAATTCGGGGGAATATTAAGTTAAGTATGTAGGAGTTCTGTGAAACTCTCCGGGTTAATACATCATGCAGCCTCAGGCGCGGAAGAACATCATAAACTTCGAAATCCACACCCACATATTTTTATATTGAAAAGAATTGGCTGGTTCATCATCCTATTCATCTGAATAAGTTCGGTTATAACAACATAATGATTAAATAGTTGTAAATAGGTATTAAATGTTCAATTATATTGATATACACATGCAGCTGAAAACTAACTTTATACTGAAGCTTGATCTATATTGTCTATAAAAACTAACGGTTTTTGAGTGGAAAGTAAATGTATAAACATGTTTTTATTGGGTCAATATAGAATTGTAATATGTTCAATTTGACATTATATACTAATATTACATTTTGATTGCACAAAACCCTTATGAACTCTAAATATCCGGAAATAACAAGCAAACAGAGGTTCAATCAAATCGTGCTAGGTATATTTACGTGTACGGTGGTAAACTTATGTGATAAATAGGCGAGTTCAAAGCTTGGGTAATTATGTACTAAAAACTTAACATATCTTCATATTATGTAATCATGATTGCGTATTAAAGATTATTCAACACGAAAATTTGTATTCAACTGAAGGTGGTTCTAAATTTGTTTGAATCACGCGTTTAAGTCCTTTTACAAACACTGTCCAAAGTTCAACGCGAGGTTGACCGCAGGCAAAATGTTTAAGACGTGTTTATGTTCAGATCAAGGAAATATGAGTCGAAATGATAAATAAACACATCAAAAATTTTGCATATAAACAGCCCGGAATGTCATTATAAATGTGAGTAATCCGTCATCGGTCAGTAAACACAATTTAGCTAGCGGGCATATGCGATAGTGGTAGTACATGGTACAAAAATAATGATAAATAATAATACAAAATAATTAAATAAAAAATAAATATAATAATAAAAAAATAAAAAATTATAATAATAAAAAATAAAATAATGATAATAATAATAATAATAATAATAAGAAGAAGAAGAAGAAGAAGAAGAAGAAGAAGAAGAAGAAGAAGAAGAAGAAGAAGAAGAAGAAGAAGAAAAGAAGAAGAAGAAGAAGAAAAGAAGAAGAAGAACAAGAAAAATATATGAGCCTCGCTCTGTGAAAAGAGGGTTTTATGCATGTGCGTAAAGTGTCGTCCCAGATTAACCTGTGCAGTCCGCACAGGCTAATAAGGGACGACACTTTTCACGTCAACTGGATTTTTGTCAAGAGCGGACAGGCTAATCTGTTACGACTCTTTACGCACATGCATTACACCAACTTTTCACAGAGCGAGGCTCATATAGACGCAATTGTATCTGGGTTAAGTTGATATATTAATCCGTCTCAGATAATGTATATGTTTGTTATTCAAATAACAAGAGCTCACGTTAACGCTTAACAGATAACGAAATAAATCAATAGTCTGGCTCTGTTTATTATTTACGTCTATTAAATTATATGCACGCATTATTCAGCATGATTTATGGACAATACGTTAAATTATTGAACACTCATCTTTAAAAGCATTTGCTTATAAAGGATACTTAACAAGTTTACTTGTTTTGTCAGTTTTTGTAAGGTGTTGTTCAATTTGTTTTATTTTCTTTTTCGTTTAGAGCATGTTTTGTGATAAGTTTATCCTCCTTTCGCCCACGCAATTTTAAACAATTTGTTTATATGTCTCTATTAACAACTTTCAATTCAGAAAATATAGCCTTAGAAACTGTAGTGGCTATAAACTTGCATCATAATGTCAAATATTACCCTGAAATGGATTGTGAAGCTGCACCATTGACAATGAATTTTTCATACTTCCGATGCATATAAGAAGCGATAAAAATTGGCAGTTGATCGCCTATACACACATATTAAAAAAAGATTGATTTGTCAAGTATGTCTTTGAATATCTATTTGAATTGCACTCTTCGTTAAATGACAACTCATTCCTATTAAACACTAAGATTGTATTAGCCTTTTACATAGACATTTGATCATGGTGCCCACAGTTGTCGCTTCTCAACTAACATGTGTGTCGTGTTCTGAGAAAACTGGGCAAAATGCTTGTGCGTAAATTGTCATCCCAGATAAGCCTGCGCAGTCCGCACAGGCTAATCAGGGACGACAATTTCCGCTTTTATGGATTTTTTCTTTTAAAGGATGTCTCTTCTTGGCGAAAATCCAGTTTAGGCGGAAAGTGTCGTCCCGGATTAGCCTGTGCGGACTGCACAGGCTAATCTGGGACGACACTTTACGCACAAGCATTTTGCCCAGTTTTCTCAGAACACGCCACATGTTTGCTTATTCGCGTTGTATGATGGGTAATAATGTAGTCCTATTTTAATGTTGAGCCAACAGCTGCATTAGACGCTTGCACTAAACATTTGAAAAAATCACCATATTGTATATTGGATGGACGTAGCTATGTTCATACACTAACTCTCTACATCATTTAACTCAATTTGAAAATGCTCATCCATCGGATTATATAAATAAATAAACGTTTTTATCCTAAATGTTTGCGTCTGCATATGTACAGTAGAAACTACGAGTTCAAGCTAGCTCACGCATGTTGTTGCATCAAACATGTACAAAAACCCTGTTTCTAGTGTTTGAAATTAATCCAATTCTAACATTATCACTTTAAAACGTGAATTTAAAAAAGGGCAAGAAATTAGGCTTGTTTAGAAATATTTTCTTCTTGTGACTATCTTAGTACATTCAGTTAGAAAAGTGCGCGTACGCATCCGTATACATCACGGTATGTGTACAATGGGCATTTAAAAGGTAGCCTGTTGTATGGCTGTGCGAAGTCTTTTGCATTTTACTCAAATATGACAAGCAGATGCATAAAATATGGCTTTGATGACTTTGAAAGTTTGTCCTTTCAGTGTGTATTTGATGCACCTTTACTATCACATTACACAAGTCACTTTACTTGACCTTGGCATTTTGTTTTCATGCATATGTCAGGGTCAGTGTCACTTTAATACTTGCATCAAGCTTCTTAAAAAGCGATCCCTTGTTGTCAATACTAAATCTTTTTAGTTTACTTTAACTTGTCTTATTTAACGTATAACTGAAAACACCCCTCAACCTTGACCTCGCAAATGTCTCTTGCAGGACTACCACACGATGGAAGGGGATCGCACCCCATACATAGACGTGTCCCAGGACTGGATCGTTCAGGCCGGAAATGAGGTCAATGGCAGCACAGTCCTCAGATTTTCCAGGAAGTTGCGCACGTGCGACATTAACGACGTTAACATAACGGTACGCCGTTGTTGTAGCGTTAATTGTGTTTGTTTAATGCGGATGTTTTGAAGAGTTTACGTAGTTATTGTTTTGCGGTTGGAACACAAACGATTGCTATGATCTATCCTATCTCTCGGGTCTCGGGAATTAAATCTGTGAAATGTACGAAAGAAGAAAAAGAACGAAGACGACGACGTAGAAGAAGATACTGACGATGATGAGATTGAGAACATTTAATGAAACGGCGTATAGCTTTTGCGATTCAATATTGTTTCCTTTTGTATTGGTATTGAATATTGCGTCACAAACATGTATTAGGAAAAAAAATCAAATAAAAAAATGGTGTTTCAGGCCTCAAGAATGTCCGTGATCTGGAGTTACCATGAAGCTGATCCTAACGTCACTACCGGTCTGATGCCTTACCACGGACCGGAAACACGTGGTACCCGGGACATGAACCTGATCAACGATGACGTCATCCCCAAATCGTACCCGCCGCCTGACACGTTCATGATCGACATGACCCACTTCGAGGTAGGGGACTAGAATCTTCCAAAAACATTGTAATGTTTAAAAGTCTCATATAGGCGACCGGGATGCCGCCCCAACGTGGCGCAACTGCGTTTGTTTAGTGGCAAACCTGGAGTTGTAAACATGATCTTTAACTATTTTCATACAATATAACTACTAAGTATTCTTCATCCGCGCGTAGACGTCGGAGAAAAAATTCATGGGATAAACTTGGCTTTGTTCGCACACAGTGGAGGAAAGCTAACATGTGCTGATGTATGCCGTTATTTGTCTTTCGTGCTATGTTGTAGTTCAGAATATTTTAACATCGCTAAGTTTACTTAGTGTTATCTAAATTTCTAACCAATGAGAAGTATTAATCCCTTCGCTTCATGACATAGGACAACTTTTTCCTGAAATATTCTCTTTATTAAACTATAAGTTATACTTTACTCAACAGTCTTACCTAATATACTATATGAACCTCGCTCTGCGTAAACGGGGTTAAATGCGTGTGCGTAAAGTGTCGCCCCAGATTAGCCCGTGCAGTTCGAACAGGCTAATCAGGAACGGTACTTTTCGCATAAACCGGATTTTTGCTAAGAGAAGACTTCATTTAAACATAAAATAAAAGCGCAAAGTGTCGTCTCTGATAAGCCTGTGTGGACTAATCTGGGACGACACTTTACGCATATGCAGTAAGCCCTGTTTTCCCAGAGCGATGCTCATATGTGACATGTTTTTTTAGTACGTGATCCCGGCCGTGGGATCCTCGCTACAGTGCCGAGTGTTCCAGAGAGGCATCATCCCAGCAGGCAACATGATCAAGGTGAGAGCGATCTAATTGTTCACACATGTGTAACGAAATCGTGAAACAGAGGTCGTCTTGCCACATATGTGGGAAACAAGTGTGAGAATTATTCTTGTCACACATTTGTAAAGAATATTGCATGAGAGCGATCTTCTTTCACACGTAGGTGAAGAATAATGTATGGCAAAAAGTCGTATTGACACACACGTGTGAAGAAAGTGTGGGAGCTGTCGTCTTGTCACGCATATGTGAAGAATAATGTGTTAAAAAAGCCGCATTGACACACACGTGTGAAGAAAGTGTGAGAGCGGTCGTCTTTTCACACGTGTGTAAATAATAATGTGTGGCAAAAAGTCGTATTGACACACATGTATGAAGAAAGTGTGAGAGCGATCGTATTGCCACATGTAGGTGAATAATAATGTGTGAAAAAAGCCGCATTGACACACTTGTGTGGGAGCGGTCGTAATGTCATACATGTGTGAAGAATAATGTGTGAAAAAAGTCGCATTGACACACAAGTGTGAGAGCGGTCGTCTTGTCGCATTTTAGTGAATAATAATGTGTGATAAAAGCCGCATTGACACACAAATGTGAGAGCGGTCGTCTTGTCGCATGTTGGTGAATAATTATGTGTGAGATAAGCCGCAATGACACACAAGTGTGAGAGAGGTCGTCTTGCCACATGTAGGTGAATAATAATGTGTGAGAAAAGCCGCATTAACACACAAGTGTGAGAGCGATCGTATTGCCACATGTAGGGGAATGATAATGTGTGAGATAAGCCGCATTGACACACACGTGTGAGAGCGATCGTATTGCCACATGTAGGTGAATAATAATGTGTGAAAAAAGCCGCATTGACACACAAGTGTGAGAGCGGTTGTCTTGTCACACATGTGTGAAGAATAATGTGTGAGAAAAGCCGCATTGACACACACGTGTTAGAGCGGTCGTCTTGTCGCATGTTGGTGAATAATAATGTGTGAGAAAAGCCGCATTGACACACAAGTGTGAGAGCGATCGTATTGCCACATGTAGGTGAATAATAATGTGTGAAAAAAAGCCGCATTGACACACAAGTGTGAGAACGGTCGTCTTGTCACAGATGTGTGAAGAATAATGTGTGAGAAAAGCCGCATTGACACACAAGTGTGAGAGCGATCGTACTGCCACAAGTAGGTGAATAATAATGTGTGAGAAAAGCCGCATTGACACACAAGTGTGAGAGCGGTCGTCTTGCCATATGTAGGTGAATAATAATGTGTGAGATAAGCCGCATTGACACACAAGTGTGAGAGCGGTCGTGTTGTCACATGTAGGTGAAGAATAATGTGTTAGAAAAGCCGCATTCACACACAAGTGAGAATATAGTGTGAGAACGATCGTATTTGTCACGTAGGTAAATAATAATGTGTGAAAAAAGCCGCATTGACACACATGTGTGAAGAAAGTGTGAGAGCTGTCGTCTTGTCACACACGTATGAAGAATAATGTGTGAGAAAAGCCGTATTGACACACATGTGTGAAGAAAGTGTGATAGAGGTCATCGTGTCACACGTGTGTGAAGAATAAGGTGTGAGAAAAGCCGCATTGACACAAATGTGTGAATACAGTGTGAGAACGATTTTCTTGTCACATGTAGTTGAAGAATTGCGTGGGAGAGAGGTACAAATATAAGACACACGTGCTGAGTATCGGTATTGTTCTTACTTGATTTTTATCGATATAATTTGATACGTTTCGATGCCAGTCCATCAGACGTTTTTCGCACTTTAAGCTCAAACAGGAGTCAATAAATGGAATCTAAAACAAGGAATATATATCGTAACAAACGCGTTCTTTGTGAACATTTCAATTAATTAAAGAACAAATTGTCAGGAACTAGTTGGACCATGTGCAATAATTTAATATACGTTATCTATATGTAATTTAACACGAATTTGTGAGATTCAGTAGCCAATAAGTATCTATCAACGCGTCAATGTAGCTTTAAAGCTTTTTGATAAACGAGCATTTACAAACATATTGTGACGAGTTTCACACCTCGATACTTTAATCACCCCAAGAGATAGATATATTTGTCAGAGTCAATACATATTTAATGAACTTAGCTCTTAAAACGCATGTCATAACTTTTACCGGGGATTGTCCCCGGTGTACGTAATGACATGCGATTCAAGGGCTACGTTCTCTCTGCTCACGTTCAATGATTTAATGCGTAACACTTGACAACAACAAGCGCCCGCCGGGAATATAATGCATTATGCAGGAGTTTCAGTTTTCACTGAACATTTTAAAATTGATGCTTTATAAAGAAATCTAAGGCTTGTTGTGAATTTTAATTGATGGAATCATTCCATGGGAACGATAATGGGTGCCCGACGTTTTAAAGGTTTTTTAATATTTAGTTATATCTGTCTAACGTGACTGTGTATATTCTGGAGTTGCAGAGTTGCGACAAACCATTCCCAAATGATAAAATTTGAACTATAAATAACAAGTATCAGATACAGTAATAAATTGTAATGTATACTGTCAACTCGTAATGCTGATTTATAGTGGAACGTGTTTTATTGGCATTAATGAGTGTCGTTTACAAACCTTTCATACTCATAAACACTTCGAATGGAATCAATTATAATCAGCAAATTCAGTAAACCAGTGCATTTGTTCATAGATGAATTGTTCTTAATTTTAGTTTGTTTGCACGTTTCTATATGAAACAATGACGTCATAATGATATTGCTTAAAATATTCATTCTAATGTTTAGCCATCTTTAAGCCATCAACTGTGTGACAACAGGTTGCTTTTAGATACGCTTACTTTGTGTTTCAAATACAAAAATTAAGTTGTCTTTATTTTTAAATTTGCCCATGAGTAACAATGCCATTTTCATGTATACAATCAAAACTGAGAAAAGCGGTCAGCCAATGAAAATGGCCAAAGTGACCGTTGTAGACAGGTGGCCGTTATTCTCAGATGACTGTAGCTTTGAATCTATCATTATTTTATTTAACACTATTGGTCATTTGTGAAATTACAATTACATGTATTTGCATAGTATGTCTGTATAAATATATAGGTTGAATGAAACATCATTTACGTTATCTTTGTAAAAGATATACATGTGATTCATGTCATTTTCCTTTATCGGTGTATGTCGGTAAAGTTATTGTGCACACGTGTATGCTAATATGTTTGTTTATATCCGTATAAAATTCAAATCTATATTAAGCGACCTAAATTTAAATCAACAGTTTTTAATTCTGTGATTAAATGCAAAGAACTCTTTAGATATGAACAATACATTTCTTTTTGTTTCTCATATTGAAAATATAGTGTTAAAACGTATCAATTCAGACAATTTTAATACTGAGCGTAAGAAATAAGCATCTTACCGTAGATTAAAGTTTGTACCTTTATCATATTTTTATGGACCCGTTGTTTCAATTTTCCTACAATTTTGAAAACCCGATCGCTATACATAGAATCAAATTCGAATAGCCTTATTTATGATGCTTGCTCTGTGAAAAGGGGGTTTAATGCAAGTGCGTAAAGTGTCGTCCAAGATTAGCCTGTGCAGCCCGCAAAGGCTAATATGGGACGACATGTTTCGCCTTCATTTTTGTTTGTTTGAAGTCTCCTCTTAGCGAAAATTGAGTTTAGGCGGAAAGTGTCTTCCCGGATGAGCCTGTGCGGACTGCACATGCTAATCTGGGACGACACTTTACGCACATGCATTAAACACCTTTTCATAGAGATAGGCTCTTATAATTATAAAACAAAATCTCATACATTTGCATTTCAGTACGAACCGATACTGACCCCCGGTAACGAGGCCTACGTGTACCGTATGACGTTGTACCGTTGCTCCAACGTAAGCGTCGAGCTCGCGGGGCAGGCGTTCGACTGCGACGAAGCTCCCAATGACGTCAAATCGTGCAAGACCATCGTGGCGTCGTGGTCTATGGGGGCGGAGGTAAGGAAGCGATGAACAGAGCGATCTCCGCGTATATAAGATGTGTTACTAGTAAAGCTCTTATCAACCTACGTGTTGATAATCGAACAAATATTTTTATTATTTATAATGGCTTTTATTACTCATTTTCTATTTCCATGTTCAATTTTGACTGCAACCATATATACAAACCAAAGACAGTATAAAATGCACCATTTTATAATGTATGAAAAGGTTATAAACAAGAAATATTTACAGATATGGATTTTACTTGTGATAACAGTGCTAAACTTTACTTTATACCGGAGGTTAACCGGTTTCCACCAGGCGCTTTAAGATCACTTGTGTCACTGAACCATCATTTTATTCCATATACTTGAAGAGGTAAAAATACGAATTACAATTTATTTAAATTTTGCCCAATAGGAAGAAATAAACTGTTAAATTAAGAAGTATAACACGTTGATTTCACTCATATATACTTCTATTCTAAATGTGATGTGAAGAAACGTCATTCAGCCGTTACATATTGTAGTTTTCGTTATATTTNTGCGCCGATTCTGGAGACACGGTCAGGCGACCGGAAACGGACCTATTTTTTTTTTGGCCTAAGCCTGTGTGGTCGCACATGCATTAAGCCCGGTTTTCTCAAAGCGCGGCTCATTTATTTTGCTTATCTTCATTCTTAGAATATAGGTCAAGTAAATGTCTATGTACTAGTTAACATTTTCACAATGAATATGGCTATATTTAGCTGTATTGCTGTCTTTGATATTCATGTTCTTCTATTCAATGTAAAAGTAAGGCCCCAATTTCACTTCCGCTCCGATATATTATTATAAGGCAATATTGAAGGAGGAAAATACTGCTTTTGGTACTGAGACATTACCAAACGCAACATCAAAATAGTATGTGGAATTGTCCATTGTCCTCTTAATGATCGAGTAATTGAAGATAATGGCAAAGACGTGTAAATCGAGACTATTCTCTGGAAAGACGAAGCGCTAAATCAACACAAAAATAGGAACAAAACGCAAAAAAAACAACATTTATTTGTGTACATCTACTTTAAAAAAAAATATATATTCATACCGACGAACTCGTTCGCGTTAACCCATTTATGCCTAGCGTCTCGAAAAAAGGCCTTGGCAAACAGCGTAGACCCAGATGAGACGCCGCATGATGCCGCGTCTCATTAGGGTCTGCATTGTTTGCTTAAAGGAATTTCTGTAAGAAATATTCTTAATATAGCAATAAATATACTAGACATCCCTAATTTTGGAAATAAATTGATCCAATTTAGAAGGATGAGAGAGTCCACTAGGCATAAATGGGTTAAACAGTTTGCCTATTTGTCATTTTGCAGGGATTCTCTCCCGACAAAAGCGCAACCAAAAGCGCAATCAACATATTCGGTGTTATCCTGAAAGGTAACGACGTCGCCAGAGACATAAAATTACGTCATTTCCGGGGCAGCAACGAACTTCCGTGGATCGCCGTAGACACAACGTTTTCCAATTTCTTCCAGGCACCACGCTTGCTGAAAAACTCCGTGTCTGTTGAAGCGGTTAGTTAAGTTTGGTGGTTTCTAGAGCTATATGACTCACATGTTACTTACACCACGTTAATTCACCCGCGTCATGCGAAAATGGGTCTTATGCCTCGGCGCAGTCTTTTCAGAAGCATCCCTGTCCGCTTTATAGTAAACGTATGGTTTCGTTAGCTCGTTAGCGCAGGCTGGTCTCGATCTACGCTGACCGGATGTGTCATATGACCCATTTTCGCATTACGCGGCTCAATTGTCTTGCCGGATTCATAAGTGTTTAACTGTACATGTATACGATTGGACTATTTTCGTCTGTTGCTTTGAAATCAACGGCAGAGTTTATGCTTGGTAAGCTTTTTTCTCCTTAATAAATAATGAATACTTGTTAAATTACAAATACGAGTATTTTCCCATGAATCAATTATCTTTCGACGTTTTACAGACGGACACGCTATCCGTTCAGTGCACGTACAACACGATGGATCGCCAGGGTATCACTCGGGTAAGTCAGGGGTTTAAAACTTGGTTAACCGATTTAAAAAAACAACAACAATACTTTCAATTTCTCCTTGGGCCGTGCCTTCTGATTAGTTTATGACGCGCCGGTCAATTAACCAGTCGTTGCAGGGCCCAGTATCACGAAAACTCCCCATTTTTTAAAGCTCAACACGAGATGAATTTAGAGTTTCCACTCAGTTGAGAAAATCTCAGCTTTAAGAATATGCAAAGTCGTCCTCAAACTCAGGGTTGAGTCATACTCAAAACTTAAGAAAACTTCTGTGAACACTAAATTGAGCATGGCGATCAAACTATTCATAAAAATTGAGAAACAAACTCAAAGTTGAGTCAGAATATTAATTTAAGTATGTTTGAAGTATGGGTTGATAGTGTGTGGTCATATCATGATAGTCATAAATAATAACATAAGGTTGCTAGATTACATAATTCTAACACGCAATCTCATCTCCTTTGAATAACAACCATAGGAAACAAATCTATTTTTGCAACTGTTCTTTTACAACATCATGTACATATTTAACAACGCGTGTTGCCACATACAAAAGGTGACTGGAAAGAAACTCTGAAAAAACACGTGTTAATTAAGTCTAGACTAGTGTAAGGATCTTTAAACATGCTTTGTATGCTAAATAACAAGTTTGAGGACATGATACAGAAATTTATCTTTGACATTGTTTGGTTCTATTGTGTGGACGTTGCGTAATTGTCCCGTGTTTTTTTTATCAGAACATGTTACCTTATATCTTGTAAACATTCCATTCACGTTGTACAATTATTTTTTTACGGACTATGTGATATCAGTTTGGAATGTTAAATTGCCTTCATGTAAGCAATCATCAATTGTGCAACTATGTCCCGACTTTAGCATAATGCGAACTGATATTGTGGTTACATTTACAGATGTATTTAATGCGTGCACATCGTTGTCAACCAACAAAGCTATACATGCATCAGCTGATTATATAGACATAGCATATACATAATTGATAATTCACGTCAAATCAAACAGTTTGTAAGAGATTTTATATCTTCGGATACTTGCAACAAGCTAAAAACAGAACCGATTGGGCTATTTTTCACGCACTACTTTTGTACCTAATTACAGGGCGGATTTTCGCGCGTGGAGGAAATGTGCCGTGCCACCGTCATGTATTACCCCGCCAAGCAGTTCGACATGTGCCTTAGCTGGTCCAGCTTCGATCAACTGAAGACCAAGACCGGACAACTGGTATAGATTTTAAAATAGTGCGCGCGAGTTTAGGTGTATTCCAAACGGATGAAGTAGTCCTTATGAATGTACTGCGCATCGAAAACAGCTACATTGTCCGTTGGATTGTAATGCGTTTAAACCTATTTATTTAAGCTCGATTGCACCGAAAGCCTAAGGCTTATTTGAAACGCTATCGAGTCCGTTTCCTGGGTCTAGCACCAGTTCTTGGTGTCTATGGGGAGATCTAAAGAACGCTCCCACAGTGGGGATTTAACCCGTGACCTCCGTTTAGAATGCGTTTAGAAAACAGAGAGAAATATGTGCTATATTACTCGACATTTCTTTAAACATGGTATTTTCTATTGAAAATACCGCGGCCGTTTCATAATGCACGCACTTGTATTCATTTTGCACATGCGTTACTCAATGATCCAAACTCCAAGCGTCTTCATACGTGATATATTTCAGAAATTATATTTATAGAACCATTGAAACACCGCGGCTATTTTTTAGGTGAACGAAAACGAGGCTGTTCAGTACCTACAGAACGTGACCACGTGGGACCCCGACATGAAACGCGTGTTCAAGGACGCTCTGAGAGACTCCAGCGAGCGCACCATCTGTTCTTCTGTTGCTAGGCAACCAGCCGTAAGTTTAGCTAGGACCGTTTACAGCTTGTCTTAGGCGGATAATTGTTGCGCGTCATATGTAATGTGGATGTAATTATTGTCCTTATAATGAGTGATTATGGTGCTGGTGATGCCAATGATGACGTTGATGGTGATCATGGTGTTGTTGTGGTAATGAAGATTTCGATTTTGGTGATTACTTCAGAGCCAATACAAGCTATCACTCTCACCGACATTATACGATTCATATCTACCATAGCGTTATTTTGTCATCGATTGCAGTGCGCTGTTTATTTATTGTTGTTTTTGTCGGTAAGGCGACCATAAGATTTTTTTTAAATATTTGTAGTATGTGGCTTTAATTACTGCATTATACCAACTAATAATTCTTTCAAGACCATCACCATCACTCTTCATATTATTGTTCGATATAAAAAAAAATCTGATAAGTTATTGCCCGCTTGAGCGTTACATATATGGGCCTTGCTCTGTGAACAGGGGGTTTAATGCATGTGGGTAAATTGTCGTCCCAGATTAGCCTGTGCGGATTGCACGGGCTTATCTGGGACGACATTTAACGCACATAAATTAAACTCCGTTTTTTACAGATAGACTTTTATTTTTTAGGCTCATATGTATTCTTCCTGTTTCCCGTTTCAGTACGCGGTGGACAGGTACCAACATCCTTCGACCACTTCCACCTACTCAGAGGCCCTGCCGTGTAACTAAAAACTGACCACAAAATCTTCAGCCACGACTTTACAGATTTTAAACGTTATTGTTTACATGGGACTTTTTATTACGATTTGAAAGCTCAGTGTGAAAGAACAGCAGAAGTGCACAGTATCATCACATGGAAGTGAGGAATGGAAACTACATATTTACGAACTTTTGTCGCAACTTAAGTCGAAAATAAGTGTACCGTCGCATTTCAAAGGCAAACACGAACATTTATGTTTGTCTAAAAAAAGCTATTCATTATAGAAAAGAAATGTTAATTTTTCCTTATTTGTTTTAACACAAGTTATTGATTATGCCGGGAATGGACAAAGTTTCAAGCAAACATATCATTAAGTCAGAACATTCAAACACCTCTTTGAGACATACTTATCATAAACGGATTACTTTGCAACACATTCAGCCACCACTATAAGATACAATTCTCATAAAACGACAGTAAATACTAGAAATAGTTAAGCGATCGCCAGTTATACCAGACAGTTCTTTTGGATATGTCTCATATACAGCAACATGATACAGGGACCGTATTCACCAACACATTCTTAGACTTTATTATAAAGAATGGACATAGAACCAAGAAATCTTACTTTAGAGTTTGAATATATGCCGGCTTTCAATGGTGCTTATGTCATAAGCACACTATTTCATATGAAGTATGATTTTATTTTAGGTGTTACATGTCAAGTAAGACTAAAAAATAAAGAATCTTTCGAATATCACGATTTTAAGATTATTCTTTATTCTTACACATAAGTCTATGAAGTGTTTGGTGAATACGGGCCCAGCTCTCAGGCACAACCTTTTGATAATGGAATTGTTATACTTTCAGACACCGATTATCGCATTTGTTTTCTATCTATAATACCAGCTCAAACTCTTTTATTGTATTGTAAAAATTGACAAATTATCTTATAGCATTGTAAGCGTTTCTATTTTCTCTTATCAAAGTAATGGGCTACGAGTATCTACTATTGTTTTTGTTCATAAAGCTGCTGTGAATAGATTTATATTGATAAGTGAACGAGTTCAATATTCATATTGGAGGAAATAAAATGCTCGGTTTTTCAGCAAATGAAAATGCGTTAGATTTCTTAAGATGACATGTCGATACCTGTCAAAGTTCCTTGGGCGTTACAAATAAAAGGCTGCTTAATGTCACTCTGTATATTTTCGATATGAGCTAAAGAAAACGTGAAGCGAGATTCGCGAAAATAATTCAAAAACGTTCGCCCTTTGCTTCGTTGTTACGCGATTTCGCAAGTTTTCGATTTTTCTTCTTCTTGTCTCCTTGTGTTTGTGATTCAAAGGTTGAAACTGAAAAAACACAATTGGAGGTAGCGAGAATACGACGAGACATCGCGATATTTATTCCGAAACCTCGCACACTTTGTTTTCGATTGAGCAGCCTTTACTAAACACTACGAGACAACAAGACATCATAGTTTTTTTTTCTTTGTACAATACAATCAATGGAATAAAGCTATGATATTTACTACTCTAATATGCCGCGCTACAATTAGCCGTGTTGAACAAGAAAAAAAAAAACACACAGCATAACAACAACAACACAAACAAACAAACAAAAACAAGCAAAAACCATCGTTCAAGAACCTTAAACTTGTAAATCTACACACCTTTAAAACCCTATTTAAACGCACATGCTTAATGTTAAAACGAAGAGGTATTGTCCAGAGGCAACATGACTAAAATGTAAGGAAAAAATAAATATTCAAATCTTTGATACACGATTGTCGTTGAAAGGCAACAAGTTATTGTTTCAATTAACAACTCCAAAGGAAAAAGGGTAGATAGCTCGACCAGATTATGTTTGGTTTTTAACTTTTTTAACGTTTCCAATTTTCAAAAGATTAACCATGGAGCGATAGGCAGAAATCGTCGAAGTCTCTGTTGGATATTCTTTCTTTAGGTAATTTTAGTAAATGTATTGCTTATTTAGCGAATAAACTCGAATGTAGCAAAAATAATTGCAGAATTGTCAGTAATATTAGTGAATTTAGCAAAAATAATCGATTTACTGGGATACCAAAGTGAGGGTCAGTCGGGCGAGTGGATCATACAAACAACTTGTTTTTTTTACGCATAAATGGAACATCTTACTTTTCTAAAAACTATATCAAATTCCTACATTTGGCAAGGTTTTAAGAATTATCAAGCATTTTTATTAGATCTCAAAATGAGCTTGATTCAAAACACATCCATCTATATCTAACAGAAAGCAACGTTTATTTGAACCTAGTAGTACACCACATTTCTTTAAACTTACCTTCTGACGCAACGCACCAAAATAAAGAAAGACACGTGAAAATTACGAATAACTAAACAACCATGTCTGAAATTGCTAAGTGGCTTTTATACCAGCATAGAAAATAGCATTATGTACCGGCTCTTCATTCCAAATGACCACGGAGGGATACCTAATGATAGGTTTATGACTAAAAGGTGCATGAAATAAATTCATTTAGAGAGAGAAAACCTTCCGCCCCNATATTTGAGAGAATCGTGACAAATATTAAAGAAACTACAATAAAAAAGAACTATTCTTAAACAATAAGCACATAAAACAATACAACGTAAAGCGAAGTAAAATTTTGCTGCAATATATAAGCTTTGACAATTTACCACCTATTGTCATATCAACAATAAAATTTAAACTGGATCTTATCGTTTAGTTCCCTCTATTATTACATTTTGTTTGAAGCATTATCGCGTTTTTAAACATGTGGATAGTATTTTATTGACACACGATTTAAAATACTTTTGTAGAAAAAAAAACGAATTGCATACAGCTTATAACTTGAGTATGATTTACAACCAAATTAACATCACCAACAATCATGTTGATATATTATACGAATCCCAGTGCAAAACATGCATTCTAGAGAAATTGTGCAGACCTATGTCCCACCTGCGAAACTTCCCTCAAATATCAATATTAATTATAACGTTTGCTACACGTGCTTTTGAGTTTCTTACGTTGTCGATGCAAAAAGAACATATTTAAGCAAACAAAATGAACCTGGAACTTCATATACTACAGATAGAATGGTTCTATGCAATTAAGTTTTATTATAGGAACGCTAAGGATGTGCCTTTGATTTTAAATACGACCCCATACATATGACGTATTAACTCAGCGCGAGACACATTCAGAACAACGGAGATTGATTCCATGATATTTCGTGATACACGCTAAGTCCTTCCATACAAGAAAACATACAAGAAACCACTAAGTAAAATGCAAAAAAAAAGAGAAAACCAATTTCGCGTTAGAAATCATATATCATTTATACCTCAGCATCCCTATCATTAATTACGATCGACACTTAATATTTCTATAGGGTATTGTAAAATTCATGCGACAATGGGTCTCGCGGGACGCTTTTAAATTCTTCCATCATTTCAGATTGTCGAAAACAGCTATAGTCGAATTGTCGTAGTTTAGAAATCTCATATATTTTAAAAGCCAATTAAACGTTGTTAGCCTGTCACCATTTATTGACCTGCAATTAGGAGTACAAGCCAAACATGCAAGGGCGAAACATATACAGAAAAAAAAATGTTTGTCTAAACTCTTGTACATGGAATAAACACGTATTTTACAAATAGCTGTACTCAAATAAAGTCATATTCTAGGAGATGATGTAATATTTGATACACGCTATCACGACCACAGAGTGGAGGAATTTCATGAACGGGAAATCTGGGGATTCCATTAGCTTTATTCATTTTGTTACTATTTATTGTATTTTGCTCCCCGATTGAGAAATAAAATAACGAATTTCAATGGGATTGCTAAATGTGCCGCTGCAAAGAAAATTTAAGACACTGCATATGACAAAACTAGCTGAAATACAGCTTTATCGAAATAGAAACAAAAGTTTTGCTTCAATATTGTTTAGAAAAAGGGCAAAGTACATGGTCATAATGTGTTCTAACACTGAAGTTAACTGAGGGAAAAGAAAAAATAACTTTTATAATGTTTAAACCTGTTATAAATTACAGGGAATGCTACGTGTAGCCAGTGCGTACATTTGCATTTAATTGTGTCTGCAAATGTTTTCGCATGTACAATAAATCGGAAAAAGCTATTTATGTAATGTATACAATAGTTTTCACAAGGAAAATTCACTTTGAATATTTTCAATGAATACCGCGTACATATAAAAGGCCTTTATTTGTAACTATGTGGATGTAATGTCGACTATGTACTAAGTTGTGGTTGCAAGAAAACAACAGCGTTATTTTATGATTGACCAGTAAAATTTTGAGCATTAACATTCATTCATTAAAAAGCAGGATTTGACCTGCTGCCAATCAAAGTTTTACAGACAAAGAACATGTTTCGATGCCGATAAAGGACTTGTTTAATGACTCAGTGCCACCATACATTAATTAATCTGTATACTTTGCATTTAAGAAAGCCAATTAAAAATGCATAAGCCCATATTTGATCTGTTACGTTTAAGTGTGGTCTACGTGTTTGAAATAGCGCAACGGGTTTGTGCGTGACACGCTGTCTCCACACGTCGATTAATTAAGTGTGGCTAATTGCTTTATGATTGCCTATTAAACAGTGAAGTTTCCAAAGAAGACTCTGCTACCTGGATATACCAAAGTACTCTATTTACACAAAACTGCAAACGACTGATATCTTGAGTATGTTTTACAACCAAATTATAATCACCGACCAAATGTGTTATATATTATACAAATCGCAGTACAAGCAAATGTCTTCTATAGAAATTGAGCAGAACTATGCCACACTTGCATAACTGCTCTTTACGAATTAATAGTTTATTCGTTCGCTACACGTGCTTTAGAGTTTCCAACGTTGTCGATGTAAAGGAAACATGTTAAAACAAACAAACTGGACTGCTACATATAATATAGATTGTTTGGTTCTGTAAATCAGAAAAAAATATTGGAACGCTTAGACGTGCCTTCGTTTGTGAATACGACCCCATACCTATGACGTTTTAACTCAGCATGGGATACATTCGGAACAACGGAGTTGGCTTCCATGATATTTCGTGATACACGCAAAGTCTGTCAATACAAGAATCCAAAATGCAAATCAGGAGAAAACCACTTCCCAGTTAGAAATCATATATCATTTATATCTCATCGTGTCTATCAAAAAACTATAACAGACGCTTAATATTCCTATAGGGTATTTAAATTTCATGCAAAAATGGGTCTCGCGGGACGCTTCAATTATTCCAACATTTCATAATGTCGATACCAGATATAGTCGTATTGTCGTATTTTAGAAACTTAAATAAATATTTTAATATCTGACAAAACGTCGGTATCCGGTCATCATTTACTGACCTTCAATAAGGAGTTCAAGCCAAGCATGCAAGGGCGAAAATGTACTCAAAAAAATGTTTGAATCTTAAAAATGAAATTAACACGTACTTTACAAATAATTTTACTCAAATTAAGACACATTCTTTATATAGGAGATGATGTAATATTAACGATCGATATTTCGTGATTTACGAGACCACCATACAGTGGAGGAAATTTCCTGAAAGGGAAATCTTGGGATTCCATGAGCTTTAATCATTTTGTTACCTTTATTGTATTTTGCTTCCCGACTGCGAAATAAAATAACGACTTTCAATCGAATTACTTAATGTGCCGCTGCAAAAAAAAAACATTGAAGACACTGCTTATGACAAAACTAGCTAAACTACAGTTTTATCGAATTAGGAACTAAAGTGCTGCTTCAATATTGTTTAGAAACAGGGAAAGTGAAGTACATATCACAATGTGTTCTACGTGTGAAGATATATGGTAAAAGTAAGATAACACTTATTATTTTTTAAGCTAATAGTGTGACCAATGCGTTCATTTGCATTTAATTGTGTCTGAAAATGTTTTATCATGTAAAAGAAATCGCCAAAAGCTATTTATGTTATGTATACAATAGTTTTCTCAAGGATTATTCACTTCGAATTTTTGCAACGAATATCGCTTAAAAAATAAAAGTTGTATGTGTAACTATGTGGATGTAATGTCAACCATGTACTAAGTTGTGGTTGCATGAAAACAGCAGCGTTATGTTATGAGTGGGCAGTATACATGAAACATGTCTAAGGTACGTGTATAACATGCATTCATTAAGACATAGAACTTTATAATAAATTATTTAATTTTCATTGTTTTCATGTAAGAATATCAATTAAAAAATGCATTAGCCAATATTTGACTTCTAGCGTTTAAGTGTGACCTCCACGTTTGGAATAGGGAAACGGGTTTGTGCGTGAAACGTTGTCTCCACACGTCGATTATGTGTGGCAAATTGCTTTTATTTTTGCATATTAAATAATGAAGTATACATAGACGACGCTGCTACCTGGCTATACCAGAGTACTTTATTTACACAAAACTGCATACAACTGAATACTTGAGTATGTTTTACAACCAAATTAGCATCACCGGCCAAATGTTTTATATATTATACAAATACCGGTGCAAATAAACAAATTCTAGAGAAATTGAGCAGAACTATTCACACCAGCGAAACTGCTCTTTAACAATTATTACTTTGCTTCGTTTGCTATACGTGCTTTTGAGTTTCTAACGTTGTCGATGCAAAGGAAACATGTTAAAACTAACAAACTGGACTGCTGCATATAAAACAGATTATTTGGTTATAGAATTTAGAGTCATTATAGAAACGCTAAGACGTGCCTTCGATTTTGAATACGACCCTATATATATGACGTATTTACTAAGCATGGGATACATTCGGAAAAACCGAGATGGATTCCATGATATTTCGTGATACACGCTNGTTGTGGGGATACGCGTCGGCCTCTGCCGCGCCATTTCTAGTTTTCATTGTTTCATGTAAGAAAATCAATTAAAAAATGCATTAGCCAATATTTGACTTCTAACGTTTAAGTGTGACCTCCACGTTTGGAATAGGGAAACGGGTTTGTGCGTGACACTTTGTCTCCACACGTCGATTTTGTGTTGCAAATTGCTTTTATTTTTGCATATTAAATAATGAAGTATACATAGTCGACTCTGCTACCTGGCTATACCAGAGTACTTTATTTACACAAAACTGCATACAACTGAATACTTGAGTATGTTTTACGACCAAATTAGCATCGCCGACCAAATGTTTTATATATTATACAAATACCGGTGCAAATAAAGAAATTCTAGAGAAATTGAGCAGAACTATTCCACACCAGCGAAACTGGGGGCCGTTTCATAAACGATCGTACGACAATAAGTAATAAGTAAACGAACTAGCTCGCCATGCTCGTCAAATATATACGGCGCTAAAGACGACAATGTAATTAATTAAGTACTGCAAATTTATAATCATATTATATGGACTTTAGCAATTATGCATATTTGAAAAATGTATCGTATCGTAAATGTGTGCTACGATGTTTATTGAAACGATCCCCCGCTCTTTAACAATAATTACTCTGCTTCGTTAGCTATACGTGTTTTGAGTTTCTAACGTTGTCGATGCAAAGGAAACATGTTAAAACTAACAAACTGGACTGCTGCATTTAAAACAGATTATTTGGTTATAGAATTCAGAGTCATTATAGAAACGCTAAGACGTGCCTTTGATTTTGAATACGGCCCTATATATAGGACGTGTTTACTGAGCATGGGATACATTCGGAACAACCGAGATGGATTCCATGATATTTCGTGATACACGCTACGTCCTAAATCACAAGAAACCACATAGAAACATGTAAATCAAGAGAAAACCACTTCTCAGTTAGAAATGATATATTATTTATATATAATTATGTCTTTCATGAATTACAACCGATGCTCAATATTCTTATAGAGTAAGGTAAATCGCGTGCGACAGCACGTCTCGCGGGATGATTTTATGTTCTTCCAACCATTCCAGAATATTTTAGAAATAAAATCTATTTCACTAGCTAATAAAACGGTGGTATCCTGTCGCCATTTATTGACCTTCCATTTAGAGTACAAACCAAGAATTCAAACGCGAGACATTTACACAAACACATTTGTTTAGGTTCTTGTAAACGTAATAAACACGCACTCTTCCAATAACTGTGCTTAAATGCATACATAGTCTATATTATCTATATTTAGTTTATAGTGTAAACAATAGACAAACCGTCCATGAGAACAAATGTTCAAAAACCTAGTAACATATATAAAGGCATGAAATGTGATCAGTTTTAAAATTCATCAGTTGTTAAATAAAGTATAAATATATGAAAAGGTACTGGACAATTGAACTACAGTATTAAGACTCTATTTAAAAATGTTATAGCTATAACAAACAAAAAAAGAAAAAAAGACGAATGTACACGAGAGTGAGAAGTCATATTTGGGTTAAATATAGGAGATGAAATGATACTTAAGATTGATATTTCGTGATAAATGCTTCAACATACAGTGAAGGAAATTTCATGAATGGAAAATCTGTGGATTCAATTAGCTTTTATCATTTTGTAACTATTTATTGCATTTCGCTTCCCGATTGAGAAATAAAATACTTTATACTTTTGTATTTAATGGTTTGCAAAAGGTTACTAAATGTGCCGCTGCAAAGAAAATTTAAGACACTAGCTAAAATGCAACTTTATCAAATTAGAAACAAAAGTGCTGTTTCAATATTGTATAGAAACAAGACAGGTGAAGTAAATAGTCACAATGTGAACTACCTGTGAACTCAGGTGGGAAAAGAGAAAACTTACACTTTGTAAGCCTGATAAAAGTAATAGGGAATGTAAAGTGTGGCCAATGCGTACATTTGCATTAAATTGTGTCTGAACATGCTTGTTCATGTAAACAATCGGCACAAGTTATATATACACAATAGTTTTCACAACAATGCTCGTTGACAATTTTCAATTAATATTTCTTACATATAGAAGGTCTTCATTTGTAACTATGTGGATGTAATTTCGGTCATGTACTTTGTTGTTGTTGAAAGAAAACTACTTTGTTATTGTATGATTGGGCAATAACATTCTAGCAAAGTTTCATAGGCACGTGTATAACATTCATTCATTAACCCTTTGAGCGCTGGAACCGGATTTTGAAGGCCTTTGCAAACAGTTTGGATCCAGATGAGACGCCACAGAACGTGGCGTCTCATCAGGATCCAAACTGTTTGCTATTCTGATAGTGGTCTTAGAAAAAAAATCGAAGAAAATGCTAATTTTAGAAATTCAGCAGACGACATTTTAGCAGACGACAAATTTCCCAGCATGCAAAGGGTTAAAAGGCAGGATTCGATTCCATTCAGATGGAACCAATCAAACTAAAAGTTTTATAGACACAGGACATGGTTTAGCACAGATAAATGACGTACCAAAAGCACTCAGTGTCATCATACTATATTTGATTTTCGATCTTTGTATATAAGACAGTCAATTAAAAAATGCATCAGCCCATATTTGACCTCTGACCTCTAAGAAGTATACAACCTACTCCAGAAGTACATTCTGTGAATAAGGGCAAAAGGTTAATTTTCGTACACAAGTACAAGCTATATGCTGCAAAGTCAAGGGATTTACCTTACTTATTATTTCTTTCTTGTTTTATTAGTTATTTAATGATATTATAGCTCGCGGACGTTAAACCGACACTGACTTTCAAACGTGAATTATTAAAATAACGTTACACTGAATATAATAGATTCCGTTTCTGCAGTGATTTTAACCGATCAAAGCGTATCGCAATCAATGAACTGGTGTGACATTATTAAACTCGGGAAGCTTGTGGGCGAACAAAACTAAAAAATTAATAAATATTAGAGACGATTCAAGCGGGTAATTTATGTCCACGGGTATCAGCTTAATGTGGCAATGGCTTACACACATAGCTTTCGATGTTCGTTTGTTACTAAGTGAATGCAAATATATAGTACTTTAGCAGTTAGAAAAGTATTTTGAATGTCACTGAATACAATTTAATTCATTTATGCCGGGGGTCAAAAGCAGTAGATACTTTCCACACGCCTTCTTCAAACTCTGTTACTTACCATGGACCACGGCCTTCAATCTTGCAGAATAATGCCATTTTTGTACGTAGAACTTCCAGTTAAACATTTGCGTGCAACAAGTACGTATACCTTTATCAAATATAGATATTCAATTCAAACTTTACAAATGTCTGCTGTGTCATTATGTGATTTAATGGATCTCTTTGTTTGGTCACTGAAAAAGCCCATTACTCTGACCGTTCGTTGAAGATAATTCAGGCCCTTTTGCACATAGAAAATTCAGGTTTAAGTTTCCGTTCAACACATTATTTTTTCTATCTGTACTAAAGATATTCCATTCAATATTATACATATATTTTGGGTCTTTATTTAATCTCACAGAAGGCCGTAACTCTGACCTGGAACTAAGCAGAATTATACCCCTTTTGTATTTCAGAGTCCTCACTTATTAAACATCTTATGACATAATTAAGTTACGACATTATGTATAAGTAAAAAAAAACAACATTTCTATGATAATTATGTTCCTAAAATAAAGAACATCAAGAAGGAATTAATTTAATTACTTAGCTTCGATGTTCATAAGACGGGCTCTGGATTAAGATGTATGTGCAAAAACTCGATATCTTTGTAACTTAATAACTACAAGCATTTAATTGAATGTTTATGGCTATTAATAACATGTAATTAGAACATTTTCAATTTTTGATATTTATTACTTTGTGCACATAGCTATCCATATAATATAACTGGAAATGTAAATACAATTGATGCACTAATGCAGTTATGGTTGTGCATGTGTATTTGGTTTATTTGTAAATGATATAAACATAATTTAACTGAACACAACATACTGAAACAAGAAATACAGCCATGTTAAACCATCTGCTGTATAACCATATGCAGCTAGGTTGAAACAAAATTGACGGATCTAAAAATACGGAAAATATGAAAATCTCAAATTTTATGCAATATATAATAATGACAGGAATGCTAAGAAGTCTCTTTGCTTTTAAATAGAACCACATACATTTGGCTTTTTCACTCAGCGTGGGGCATTTCAAGAACACATGCGCTGTGTTACATAATGTTACTTGATACACGCTATCCCTGATTGTGAGTCAGAGTTGGAGCAAGTCTAACAAGAGATGAAACCACTTAGTACAATGTTAGTCAGGGGATGAGCAAGATTACAATGAAGCCCGTCTTGAATTGTCTATCTCATTTTTTTATTCAGTGATTATTATTGTTATTATTGCCCTATGGCACGAAACAGCAGGTAACGTGGGACGGTTCAAGGTAACCAAGTTTTGAGAATGCTGTTTTCAATTAGTACCAACACCAAATAAACGCCAAGTAATCATTCATAAACTGGATCCTAACATTTGCTTTCCAAAAAAAATGTATAAACTGAAACGTTTGTTTTGAATAACATTTGTAATAATAATCGATATTTGGAAACTGTTGGGATAACGAAATCAACAAAATGTTTTGCGAGTAGACGTTTTTCATAAAGATTGAACAAAGGTTTTCCATTAGAAAATTATAATAATGTACACACATATTATATGTGGCAATGTATATAATTGTACTCAAATGTTTTTCTCCTGATGTTTGGGCTATTTAAGTATTATTCATTAAGAGAAACCGAAATTCACTTTCGTATGATGCAAACAAACATTTTTTTTTTAAATTCATAATGATTATACAACAAAAAAGTAACTTAATGATTGCACTCATCGAAGAGGACTCCAAAATTGATGCCCGCAAAATGTCGTCTACATGTCACTTTTTGAGGAGACACGCAAAGGAACGGTAAAACAACGAATCGCAAATTATGTAATTGCAGCTGAGCAGTTACGTAAAATAAACAAAGTCCGTACTCGATGCGTTTCTTTTAGAAGCATGAAACGGCCGTTTGGGTCTAAGTTTTGTCGATTTCCTTATTGTGACCCGTTTTTGGGGCGATTGTCTTCTTCAATTCGCTCCATTGGTAACATAATATACGTTTACCGAAGAATCGGTTTCAGAATAAAGTCCGTTATTCCCATAAACATAACTTTGCATCCAGACTCTGCATTCGCAAACAAAATAGTTCCGATCGCATGGTGTAAAGATTAATGCGCACAAACATTATCACGTGACCAATTGAACAATNCTAGCATGTATCAGATAAGTTAGACTAGCCTTTGTCAGAAAATTAAGACTAGCCTGTGTCAGACAAGTTCGACTAGCCTTTGTCAGACAAGTTGGACTAGCCTGTGTCAGACAAGTTAGACTAGCCTTTGTCAGACAAGTAAGACTAGCCTGTGTCAGACAAGTTGGACTAGCCTGTGATAGACAAGTTGACTAGCCTGTGCCAGACAGGTTGGACGAGCCTTAGTCAGACAAGTTGGACTAGCCTGTGTCAGACAAGTTGGAATAGCCTGTGTCAGACAAGTAAGACTTACCTGTTTCAGACAAGTAAGACTAGCCTGTGTCAGATAAGTTAGACTAGCCTGTGTCAGACAAGTTAGACTAGCCTGTGTCAGACAACTTGGACTAGCCTGTGTCAGACAAGTTGGACTAGACTGTGTCAGACAAGTTGGTCTAGCCTGTGTCAGACAAGTTGGACTAGCCTGTGTCAGACAAGTTGGACTAGCCTGTGAAATATAATATTTAAAAATAAAGAGAATTCTTCATATTTTTGATTTATAGACAGAACATAACCATTTGTAAATTGTCTTCATCAATTGTTTTACTCTCATAGCTGTTCATAGTGTCCATGGATGTGCCAAGACAAATGACGAACAGTTTAAATTGAAGTCATGAGAATTATTTAACCGATTTTGAATGATTATTGTCCATTAATGAACCAATATTTTAAACAGTGTTATATTTCTTAGTCAAATGCGTTATTACGCTTGTTATAACATAATGCATACATTATTTTTCGGCGTTAGCTGTATACGCCAGCGTTTCACCTTAGCCTGACCTTCGTAAGCGACCAATCAATTCGAATATAAAATTAGCCGCCGGTGGGCCTGAAACTTTTCGCAGTAGAAAACGTGCAATCTACAAACAGATTTCAAATTAACATGTATATGTTATTCCATCGACTTTCTATTTTTGGGAAGTATTGGGTATGAAAAGGGATACTACAGTTCGTTTAGCAACAATGTTAACTGCGTATTCAGCATGAAACAATTGTATCTCTAATGATAAGGTTTGAGAGAAAGAGCAGTTTCACACTTAATTCTCGACATCAATACAGTTTGTGGGTTCCCCTTTATATTCAGAGGATTGTCAGCGTCAGAGCGTTTGTACTTAAAGGCTATGTTCTCATATTTAGTTATTACTACCATGTTGCTGTCTGTGTACTAGTATATTTTAGTTCATAAAAGTATCGTTTTTCGATAACCTGACATTAGTTTTGGCCAAACCATATTTAATTGTTTTCGAAATTAAACATTAAACATGTAAAAGTATAAAGTGTTAAACAAGCCGTCGTTCAAGCCTTGAAATCGTGACCTAACTTTAAAGCATTGCATTCCAAGCCGCAAGGTATCAGGGTAAGTTCGCGCGGTCAGTACAGGGATCGATGTAAAAATGCATAAACATTTGTTGTTAATTTGACGCATGTGTATGTATATGTTTGTATGGTCGATTTATTGTTTTTGACGATGAGCTGTATATGCTTAAGTCGCAAATAAACTATCTGTTCTGTTCTGTTATATAATATAGACGGTATCGCGTGAACTAGGTGAACTGGGATTTTATATAGCTCAGATGTTAAATGAAGATATTTGCCGATATAATTATGGTATCTCAATAAAAGATTCTTCATGTGTTTTCGACAAAACCATGATAGCTATTATGTTTGATTAATTCAACAAGATTTTTTCCACCATATTGACCAATGTATTGAGCATGAGCGAGATTATTCCCGATACTGTTAATAATCGAATCAAATAGCAATGCCCGACAAACCACTAAACAGGTTTGTCCGAAAAACGCGCGAATAAATATTTAAAATATGTTCAGATACTTCGCGTGTGGCCGGTTGACTTACATGTTTTAATTTCACTCTAATCTTCTTCTTTTTGTATCTATAGATATAAGATCAGCAGTATGTAATCATCATGTAAAATAAACCGCGAAAACTACGCGTAAATATCCCGTACAGCGTGAAAATCAGCTAAGAACTGCACAGAAAAAGACATACCGGTATGCTATCTTTGATTTCATTCTTTAAACTCTATACCTTTCACCAACTCCATCCACAATCAACGTCGAATATCTGTTTTTAAAGATATTTCTTGTTTTAAATATCTGACGATTATGTTGAAAATCGTCATTTTACAAAACTGTGAAAAAAGTCCCTTTAAAACCGACCAAATAATGCTCATATTATTTTTTTTTATATATGAACGCTCAGGCGATACTTTTATTTGAAATGCGACCCACAACGTATTGTGTTTTTATTCAGAGTTGAGCATTTTTTAAATATCAGAGTTCAGTCAATTGATATCTCCCACCTGGAAGCAAGAGTAGTAGCATATCCCACCAGACACAAAACCACTTTCCCCGGAACAAATGATTGAAATGTAATGTGGCATCAGGTCATGTATTAATTACTACCGTTGCTTTATTGTCGTTGTGTTTAAAATGGCACATGGCAATTAGTCACACGGGACGCCCCCTTAACAGAATTTTGTCATCAACTATATCGCATTTCCAGATAACAAATATGTTTTAACCGCCAATTAATCACACGTTTTCCGGCAAAACCTTTTTATATTTCCAATAACAGTATAATTCACGTATTTCGCGCATTAAATATTGAAGTGGCGACCTCAACTAACTATTTTTTATCCATTGACTTGCATAAAAATGAATACAGTTTCTAGTTACAAGCTGACTTGACAGTTTAAAATATTTATACGATGATTGAGGAGCTAATTGACATTATTCCTCGAGAGAGTTGATCATATTTTCAAACATATTTCACGCGTATACGGTATCAGGTATGAGCCTCGTTCTAGGAAAACTGGGCGTCATGCAAGTGCGTAAAGTGTCGTCCCAGATTAGAATTTGCAGTTCGCACAGGCTAATCGGGGACGAAACTATCCGTTTGTATAGAATTTATCGTTTAAATGAAGTCTCTTCTAAACGAAAATCCAGTGTAGGCAGAAAGTGTCGTCCCGCATTAGCCTGTGCGGACTGCTTTACGCAGATGCAATAAACCCCGTTTTCTCAGAGCGCGATTCATATAAATAAATGTTACAAAGATGTGTCACCCCTGACCCGTATAAAGAACAACGTTATAAAGGATAACTCAATTGTGAAATGTCAGAAGTCAAGAATTCTGCCTATTTGACAGTCAGACTCCGCGAGTGGGATGTTTCGCCTGATGTTGTGAACATCAAGAAGATAAACAAATCTTAGCCTATTTATTGTTTACCTTGAAGCACTTTTATAAATTTCAAATCGCAAACGAGGCAAGTTACTGTTCAACCTTTGTTAAGGTGGCTTTGCCTGCATTATGCGTTTTTCTCTTGTGTTTCATCAAGATTGAGTCATACATGATGCCTCTAGAATGATAATACGGTATTTCTAATATTTGACCTGGTGAGCTATTTGACCTGGTGAGCTATTTTTTGGACGCACGTGACCCAGATTGGAAGTGTGCCTAGATATCATCAACATAAACATTCTACGACAAACGAAGGCGGGCAACAACAGCTCACCACGAGCACTTTTTGCCTAATGTAGATCACACTTAAAATAGAACATATGCAAGTAAATGTACATGTTTATTCACATAGCAATTCATAGACTTATTATAGTTGTTATCGCGTAATAACCATTNCAAGTTGGACTAGCCTGTGTCAGACCAGTTGGACTAGCCTGTGTCAGACAAGTTGTACTAGCCTGTGTCAGACAAGTTAGACTAGCTTGTGCCAGACAAGTTTGACTAGCCTGTGTCAGACAAGTTTAGCTAGCCTGTGTCAGACAAGTTAGACTAGCCTGTGTCAGACAAGTTGGAATAGCCTGTGTCATACAAGTAGGACAAGTCTGTGTCAGACAAGTTGGAGATAGGATTTCCAAATCTTTTCTGATATTCTATTATTGTTTTTTTTAATTATAAACCTTAACATTTAAGCTTGTTATGGTCTATGTGTCACAGTTGTCGAAAATGAAAACAAATCAATGCATGTTTTTGTCTTGATGTCAAGAACCAAAGATTAGTTACTATAACATCTATGCGGCGCGGGGAAACGAGTCGGCCGCTGCCGCGCCATTTCTAGTCATTTTTAGATTTAATCGAGAATGTAACCCGCCTCCCAGTTTCGTTGAATGGGTTAAGTTTCCCACGGGTTCTACTTCCCCGTAGCCCCCACATTTTTTTCGTACCCAAAATTTTTCGTACCCAATTTTTTTTCGTACCGATTTTTTTTTCGTACCTAAATTTGTTTTCGTATCCAATTTTTGTTTCGTACCCAATTTTGTTCGTACCCAATTTTTTTTCGTACCCAATTTTTTATTCGTACCCATTTTTTTTGGCGTTATTTTTTCGTACCCATAATTTTCGTTCCCAATTTGTTTTCGTAACCAATTTATTTTTCGTACCCATTTTTTTTTGTACCCAAATTTTTTTTCGAACCCAAAATTTGTGTACCCAAATTTTGTTTCGTTCCCAAAATTTTCGTACCCACATACACAATTGAGGTGATGTAGATAAACTTAAATTGATGCTTTTATATCCATCCTCTTCAAAAGCATCGTCACACCAGAGCTGTCAGTACTTTGATTTGGATTCGGGTCCGTTTTACGGCCTTTTTTAAAAAGCAGGAAACCCCCTTAAAGTCTTAACATTTTATGACCTCAATTTGACGGTTTTTGGGTCGAATATTGGTCACATTCCACTAAAATAGAATACTTTTTGCCCATATTGCAGATACAAAAGCCGTCCCCCATCCACTCCTCTCCGCAAATATGTTTTGCTATTGCAGAATTGTGTTGGTACCTCTGATGAATCATAAGCATATATTCAATGCACAATTTTTTTAAATAAAGCAATTTTAAGTTTTCAATGTGAAGTGCATGGTTATAAAAAATCCAGCCAAATCGCCCCACCAGTACTTTCAGTACTTTGATTTATGCAATATGGTCGTGTAAGTCTAAGTGCACTACCGGTATTCAATTCATGATACATTGTGTTAGAAACGGATTTACAACCGTCACGAAAAGGTAACGCAGTTGGTCATGGTGTAATTGTACTTATGAGCTCATTTAAATGATGTGCATGCAAAAATAAGAATTGTGCCATGGAAACACACGCAGTTCATTGGAAATTGTTTTATAACGAAGCTGTACTTGTGATATAACATTACTGCTTCCAGTATTAAACATACCATACGTGCATATATACCACGAATAATGAATTAAAAGTTACTATGTCAATATGTTTTACTTTCTTCTGGTCATCGAGAAAATTTAAAGAGAAATATAATATTTAAAAATAAAAAGAGAATTCCTCATATGTTTGATTTATAGACAGGACATAACCACTTGTAAATTGTCTTCATCTATTGTTTTACTCTCATAGCTGTTCATAGTGTCCATGGATGTGCCAAGACAACTGACGAACAGTTTAAATTTAAGTCATGAGAATTATTTAACCGATTTTCAATGATGATTGTCCGTTAATGAACCAATATTTTTAACAGTGTTTAATTTCTTAGTCAAAAGCGTTATTCCGATTGTTATAACAGAATGCATACATTATTTTTGGGCGTTAGCCGTATAAGCCAGCGTTTCACCTTAGCCTGACCTTTGTAAGCGACCAATCAATTCGAATATAAAATTACCCGCCGGTGGGCCTGAAACTGCTCGCAGTAGAAAACGTGCAATCTACAAACAGATTTCAAATTAACATTTATATGTTATTCCATCGACTTTCTATTTTTGGGAAGTATTGGGTATGAAAAGGGATACTACAGCTCGTTTAGCATCGAGGTTAACTGCGTATTCGGCATGAAACAATTGTATCTCTTATGATAAGGTTTGAGAGAAAGAGCAGTTTCACACTTAATTCTAGAAATCAATACAGTTTGTGGGTTCCCCTTTATATTCAGAGGATTGTCAGCGCCAGAGCGTGTGTACTTAAAGGCTATGTTCTCATNAAAGCTATGTGTAAACTGTTAAAAGGACTTATTCACAGAATTTCGTATTTCAAAACAATGATTAAATATGTGTACTAACAAATCAATACCGTTTTTAAGTAATCGTTATTAAAAAAGCAAGAAAAAAAGTTAAATAAAATAAAAGTGCCGTTCCCGGGTCATCTGGAAGCAAAAGCCAGAGGGCTATCACTGCGCCACGCAGTCTTTCGTGTTTTCCAGGCGAAACTTAATCGCTATAATAATACTCAACGTATTTTCCATCTTATCGAGGAAAAGCGTTACAAACGCTTTATTATTTTATCGATTTAGAGTGATGATCATCCGCTTATTCACCAATAATGCATTGTTTTAACGTAATGCATACATACATTCTTGTTCAATATCTGACAATTATTTCGAAAATCGTCATTTTATAAAACTTTTGAACAAGTCCCTTTAAAACCGAACAAATAATGCTCATATTATGGTCATCAAAAATTCTGTGTAGTACGATCCTTTAATTTGAAATGCGACCCACAACGTATTGTGTATTTACTCAGAGTTGAGCATTTTTCAGAGTTCAGTTTATTGATATCCCCCATATGGAGATTAGAGTAGGAGTATGTCCCACCAGACGAAAAAAACACTTTCCCCAGAACAAATGCCTTAATTAATGGTGGCATCAAGTCATGTATTAAT
Organism: Dreissena rostriformis; assembly: GCA_007657795.1. Lineage (NCBI taxonomy): Eukaryota > Metazoa > Mollusca > Bivalvia > Myida > Dreissenidae > Dreissena > Dreissena rostriformis. Next base: position 9,228 of record VMBQ01000065.1, on the reverse strand, counting down.
TACTGCCGACGCCTTTTTGTCCTTGTTTTTAAATATTTTACATGACAATAAGTCTCACGGGACTGTCATCAACTAAATCGTATTTCCAGATAACAGATATGTTTTAACCGCAAATTAATCACACGTTTTCCGACAAATCCTTTTTATATTTCCAATAACAGTATAATTCACGTATTACTTGACATTTTAAAATATTTATTTGATGATTGAGGAGCTAATTGACATTATTCCTCAAGAGAGTTGATCATTTTTCAAACATATTTCACGCGTATACGGTATCATGAGCCTCGTTCTAGGAAAACTGGGCGTCATGCAAGTGCGTAAAGTGTCGTCCCAGATTAGTCTTTGCGGTTCGCACAGGCTAATCGGGGACGAAACTTTCCGTCTTTATAGAATTTTTCGTTTAAATGAAGTCTCTTCTAAACGAAAATCCAGTTTAGGCGGAAACTGTCGTCCCGCATTAGCCGTGCGGACTGCACAGGCTTATCTAGGACGATACTTTACGCACAATGCATTAAACCCCGTTTTCCCAGAGCGCCATTCATATAAATAAATGTCACAAAGATGTGTCACCACTCACCCGTAAAAGGAAAACTGAATTGTTTACAGTCAGAAGTCAGTAATTTTGCCTATTTGACAGTCAGACTCCGCGAGTGGGATGTGTCGCCTGATGCGGTCTACCCCAAGAAGGGAATGTCAAACAAAACTAATCCCATAGTGTGTTTCTACACACACATATGGCATATAGCTCAAATCTTTAACGAAGCTTCTAGTAACTGTAAGGGGGGGGCAGTCTACAGTTTTTCTTGAAAATCCCCAGGCCAACAACCACTGGTCTGCAAAACACCCTCAANTCTTACACATAATTCAAGCTGATACCAAAACTATTAAAAGATTTCAGTAAAGAAACAAGTTTCTAAATGTTTTTAGAAACAGTAATTGTTTGTTTATTATTGGTATGGTAATCCTTTAATAACACATATGCAAAAGAATGCTATTGTTTTAAATACATTTTCATTGTATATAATCATGACAATCACAAAATCTCATTTAGCAATATTTTAGTAATATTTGTTAACCCAAATGCTGTTTACTGAGCTGTCAGAAATGTTTGAAAACTCACAAACTAACGAAAAATAAATACAAACAGTATATTCAAATATAAAAATGACAAATATTGCAAATACGGCAAAAAACAAAACTTAAATGATTGTTTCAAGAGAAGCCTAGTGTCCCTTTTTATTTTTTTAAACATATTTATTATATCTTGGTATCATTGAAAGCCTGGGGCTTATATAGACACCCTTGAGTCCATTTCCTGGGTTGAACCAGTACCTGGCGTATTAAGAGAACACTCTCAGGAATGGGGATCGAACCTGTGACCTCCTGATCGCAATGCGGTCCCTTAATCCGTAATTATAAAGTCATAAAAAATGTCAAAAATAAAAAAAGTCCAAGTTATCTTGGTCGCAAATTTATGCAAATGTCATTGCACTTGGTTTGCTGCAATCATAGTGCTCCGTGGTTTGTGAAAGAACTGCTGGGGGAGGGGTGTGCAGTTAGTGGAATCAAAGTCTTCCATGTACTTCCTTGCCTGAAATGGCATCGCGAGAACAAACAAGTACTATTACATATAGGTAGCTTTTCAGGATTTTTATCATAAATTTTATATTTCACATTTTAATATTTTTAAATTTGTTTATGTTATGCTGGGCAAAAGGTATATGACTCGCACCGTTACCACAGTGTTTATTTTTATGTCGACACAATATTAATTTAACAAGGTGCAAACGGTACCATAAACTGTGTACTTCCTAACAAAATAAGTGCCGCGTACGTTCCTAAAACACAATGTTACAAAAACATATTCTACATGACTCGATAGGTCAGGTCGTACTAAATTTATATTTTGTGAAGTCACGATGGTATTAATAACGTAGTTTTGAATATTGATTTTCTTGGAAACTAAATAACGGCCAAACTGTTGAAAAATGATGTATTATAAAAAATCGCAACGCTAAGTGCTGTCAATTAAATAAGTATATATAATATGTATATGATAACAGTACACGTAGTTGAATGCCGTGTCCAAGTTCACACGTGTTTCTGTTTTACACAACTACATTTGTATTATATTCTTAATTGTTGGTGGTTTATAAAATATGCATTACCATTACAAACTGACCATATGGTTGACCCAGTCACGGAAAGCATTTCCGCTGTCATACCACCAGACAGTGACGCCGAGAAAACACCACCAAACATCAATCACGCCCAGACTTAATCGTGATACTTCGACTATCTCCGTAATCCTCTGCTAGATAGCAATAAATCGTATACTGATCCAGAGTGTCACAGACTCAAATGTCAATTGTAAGGGGAAACACGGGGAACGTGGCATTCTCCGAAAGATGTCTCATTAACCATGTACTGCCGCGAAAAAGCACTGTGATAGTTCTGAATTCTGTGTAACAAATCACGATCCTAGTGTTGATTCAACTTTACCCGCAACAGAGAAGTTAAGATACACGTGGGGCGAATTAAAATCTGGAAGACTGAATGCATGTGTAATCACAGTAATTAGTGTTATATAATGTGTACTACAAGTATTTAAACGGCGCTAAGTACGTTTGAAGAAGTTAATTAAGTTTTTCATTAAGTGTTTCATATTTCGTGGTGCAAAAGGACTGTTTAAACACACAATTGGTATGAATTTGATTATATTTGGTGTAACCAGTATTTACATGTATTTAAACCTCGTTTTCACAGTTCGAGGCTGATATTGTTTTCAAAGAAGAATCGTGTACTCAATATACACAAAACTGCATGCAACTTCTAACCTGAGTATGTTTTACAACCATATAAGCATTGGAGACAAAATGTTTTGTTATATTATACATATCCAAGTGCACACAATTGCATTCTAGAGCAATTATGCAGGTCTATTCCACACCATCGAAACTGCCCTTCAAATATGAATACTTTTTTTTCGTTCGCTACACGTGCTTTTTAGTTCCTGTCGATGAAAAGCAAACATGTTCAAACCAACAGGATGTGCTCGGAACTACATATAATACATATTGTATGGTTCTATGCAATCAGAATGAATATGGGGACGTGAAGATTTGCCTGTGATTTTAAATACGACCTCATACCTATAACGTATTAACTTAGCGTGAGACCAATTCAGAACAACGCAGTTGGATTCCATATTTCGTAATACACGCTAAGTCCTTCCATACTAAAAACCACTTAGTAAAATGCAAAAAAAAAGAAAAGAAAAGAAAACCACTTCCGAGTTAGAAATCATATATCATTTATAGCTCATCGTGTCTGTCAATAATTACGACCGACGCTTACTATTTCTATAGGGTATTGTAAATTTCATGCGACAATGGGTCTCGCGGGACGCTTTTAAATTCGGCCAACATTTCAGAATGTCGACATCAGCATTAGTCGTATTGTCGTATTTTAGATTTTAATAGCAAACACAATGTCGGTATCCTCTCACCATTTATTGACCTTAATTAGGAATACAAGCCACGCATTCAAGGGCGAAAAATTGACGGAAAAAAATGTTTGTCTTAACTCTTGTAAATGGAATAAAAACGTACTTTACAAATAACTGTACTCAAATGAAGTCATATTCAACATAAATAGGAGATGATGTAATATTTACGAACGATATCACCATCAATGACCCTACAGTGTGTGGGGGGGGGGATTATCTGAACGGTAAATCTGGGGATTTGATTAGCGTTAATAATTTTCTTTCTATTTCTTGCATTTTTCTTCCCGATTGAGCAATAACAAATAATGTTTTTTATGGGGTTACGAAACCGCTGCAAAAGAAAATTGAGTTACATAAAACATAAGTACATGTAGGTGTAAACTTTGTTCATGTTGAAGTACACAAAGCATTTATACAAATTTTTACCGTTCAATGTTTTTACAAAGAAATCAATCCCATTTTATTCAGACTCAAAATTTACACTTTTATGACAACACAAGCTTAAATACTGGTTTCCCGAATTATAAACACAATTGTCGCATCATTATTGTTTATAGCATTATTTTCATTCTTTGCATATAAGAAAATCTATTAAAAATGCATAAGCCCATATTTGACCTTTTACGTTTAAGTTTGACCTTCAAGTTTGAAAAAGGGGAAACGGGTTTGTGCGTGACACGCTTTCTCCACACGACGATTATATGTGGCAAGTTACTTTATAATTGCCTTTTAAATAATTAAGTTTTATTAATACGCTGTGTTACTTCCATATGATATTTGCCCGATTATTTTTAAGTATTAAATTAACATTTGCGTTAGGGGCACGTTTGTTGTATGCGAAACGCTGTCTGAACACAGCTATCATTACACTTTAAAATCATTCCTTAATGGCTTGATAAATTATTAAAATTATAGTCCGGGCAAATTGTATCTTAGTCATATTTGAGGTTGGGCTTTTAAGTGTGACCTTGAAATAGTAATTTTCGCTTAATTTTAATCAAAGAAATGGCATGCAAATGCAGTTGAAAATCTAAATGTTGCATAAAAACTCCCATTCCCAGTGTGGACGTAAGTGGCACATTAAACATGTTAAATTATGTTTGTGTGCAAACAATACAACACGTTTTTTTACCCTTGATATATAACACCATAAACAATACTCCATTCACACATTCAGCAAATATGGGCAAAAGGTGAATCTTCTGACAAATTCAGATTATGGTTGGCAAGAACGTCCATACCAAGAATGTTTTATTGTGTAAGTACATACATGTATGGAAATGCAAGGATATATTATTGTAGCAGTTAAACAATTCTTTTCGAGGATTACTGGATACAAACTCATTCAGTTATTCAATCATTCAGTTATGTTGGTGATACAAGCAGTGGATACTGTCCTACGCTGTCACTGACCCTGGACCAAGACTTTGACTTGCAGTTTAGCACAGTTATGCCAGTTTTGTATTTTGAACCTTCAGGTAAACATGTGCGTGCCATTGGTATGTTAACCTCTATCAAGCATTTATGTGTTACAAAGATCTATCGATCTTAGTTAATGATTCTCTGTTAGTGGTCACTGACAAAAGCCCACTTCTCTAAAAGTTCATTGAGAAGAATAACGGCCCCTTTTCACTTAGAAAATGCAAGGCTAAGTTTCCGTTTAACAAATCCTTTTCTCTGTATATACTAAAGATATTCAATCAAATTTATACTTGTCTTTTGGGTCTTTATTTAATCTCACAGAAGCCCGTAACTCTGACTTGGAATTAAGCAGAATTATACCCCTTTTGTATTTCACAGTCCTGACTTATCAAACATCTTACAACATTAAGTAACGACTGAAACAAACATTTGTTATGGTAAGTATGTTCCTAAAATAAAGAACATGTTAACTTTTCAAAGGAATTTTGTCCAAAAGCTGAGCTTATGAAATACTAACAACAGTGGTATCATGTATAGGTTTTTCTTAATGTAAATATACCATACAATGTTTAATAAGACGGGGCCGTGTGTTAAAGCCTCATTCACACTCAAAATCAACGAATATTTCGTAAAATATCTCGTAAAATGTAGTTGACCCATAAAAGATCAGTGTTCCTTATAGCAATAGCCAATATTTCAACGCTAGATGTGGTCTGGTAACATATATTTTACAAGATACAAAATGTTTATTTTTTATTTTTTGTGTCACAATATATTATATATTACTTTCCCGCAACGATATCTATGCATACGACACACGAACACTAAATTGGTACATAAACATGTGTTGAATAATTTATATTGTACAAAATAAAAATAAAAAAGAGCATTTTGTATCTTGTAAAATCTATGTTGCACGACCACATCAAGCGTTGAAATTTTTGCTTTTGCTTAAATAAAAAATGATTGTGTATGGGTTAAGTTTATTTACTGAAATATTCGTTGATTTTGAGTGTTAATGGGTCTTTAATGATTGCGTGCAAAAACTCCATATCTCTGTTACTTAGTTACTACTGGTAATCAATTTGTATGGCTATTTATAACATATATAACCATTTCTATTGTTTTTTATATATTATTTTATTCACTTTTATTTTATTCACATAGCTATCCTTATAATATACCTAGATATGTTAATACAATTGATGCACTAATAGCTATCCCTGTAATATAACTGGATATATTAATACAATTGAGGCACTAATAGCTATCCCTGTAATATAACTGGATATGTTAATACAATTGATGCACTAATAGCTATCCCTGTAATATAACTGGATATATTAATACAATTGATGCACTAATAGCTATCACTGTAATATAACTGGATATATTAATACAATTGATGCACTAATAGCTATCACTGTAATATAACTGGATATATTAATACAATTGATGCACTAATAGCTATCACTGTAATATAACTGGATATATTAATACAATTGATGCACTAATAGCTATCACTGTAATATAACTGGATATATTAATACAATTGATGCACTAATAGCTATCACTGTAATATAACTGGATATATTAATACAATTGATGCACTAATAGCTATCACTGTAATATAACTGGATATATTAATACAATTGATGCACTAATAGCTATCACTGTAATATAACTGGATATATTAATACAATTGATGCACTAATAGCTATCACTGTAATATAACTGGATATATTAATACAATTGATGCACTAATAGCTATCACTGTAATATAACTGGATATATTAATACAATTGATGCACTAATAGCTATCACTGTAATATAACTGGATATATTAATACAATTGATGCACTAATAGCTATCACTGTAATATAACTGGATATATTAATACAATTGATGCACTAATAGCTATCACTGTAATATAACTGGATATATTAATACAATTGATGCACTAATAGCTATCACTGTAATATAACTGGATATATTAATACAATTGATGCACTAATAGCTATCACTGTAATATAACTGGATATATTAATACAATTGATGCACTAATAGCTATCACTGTAATATAACTGGATATATTAATACAATTGATGCACTAATAGCTATCACTGTAATATAACTGGATATATTAATACAATTGATGCACTAATAGCTATCACTGTAATATAACTGGATATGTTAATACAATTGATGCACTAATAGCTATCCCTGTAATATAACTGGATATATTAATACAATTGATGCACTAATACAGTTGTGGATGTGCCTTTGTATTGGGTTTAGTTATAACTTATATTAAAATTATCAAACTGGACACAAACTATGAAAAGAAGGAAACAAGTCCATTAAAAATCATCTGCTGTCAAATCCTAAGCAGCCATGCTGAAACAAAACTAACGTATCGAATAATACACAAACTATGAACATCTGAAATTATATGGAATCAAGAATATTCACAGGAATGCTAGGAAGTCCATTTGCTTTTAAATATAACCACATACCTTTGGCTTTTTCACTCAGCGTGGGTTATTTCACGAACATCCGAGCTGCGTTTCATCATATTTCGTGATACACGCTATCCCTGAATGTGAATCAGAGTTGGAGCAAGTCTAACCAGAGAAGAAACAACTTAGTACAATGTTAGTCAGGGGTTGAACATGATTACAATGAAACCCGCCTTCAACTGTATATCTCATTCAGAGATTGTTATTAGTATTGCCTTGCAGAATTGTCAATGGCACGAAACAACAGGTAACGTGGGACGGTTCAAGGTTACCAAGGTTTGAGAATGTTGTTTTTCAATTAGTACCAAAACCAATTCATCGTCAAGTTATCATCCATAAACTGGATCCTAACATTTGATTTCCAAAAACGTTGTACAAACTGAAACGTTTGGTTTTTATAACAATTAAATTAATAATCGATTCTTGGACATTGTTGGAATGATGATGTCAACAACCTGTTTTGAAATAAGACTCAAACAAACGGTAAAAGACGAACATTGTTACGAAACGCAGAACGTATTAAAGGCGCTTCTTAAAGTTATATGAAAACGCCGTTCTGGATCCATGCATTGTCGATTTTCTTATAGCAACATTGAGTTAAGCGGTTTTGTTTTCTTATATAATATGGCCATGTAAGTCCCAGTTCACGATGTCAATTAAACGACACATTGTGCAAAAAATGGAGTAACAACCGTCACGAAAAGGTTACACAGTTGATCATGTAGTAGTTATGAACTCATTTTAAGGATGTGCATGCAATAATGTGTATTGTACCACGAAAACACATGCAGTTAATTGCAAATCGTTTGTATAGCGTTAAAGTTGTACGGGTTATATAAAATAACTGCTATCATTATTAAACATACCATACATGCATATAACATGAATAATGAATTCCAAGTTACTATTGGCCATATGATTTCATTTCGTGTGTTCATCAACCATTAAAAAACTTTAAATATAAATATACTTTCTTAAAAAGAGTTACATCATCATATGTTTGATGAATAGACAGAAAATGAACATGAAACACTTGCAAATTCATGGACGACACGTTCAGCTTTTATTTCATTTTCCGTTTAAAGGAAGACTCTTTTCGATGAAAATCCAATTAAGGCGGAAAGTGTCGTCCCTGATAAACCTGTGCGGACTCCACAGGCAAATCTGAGACGACACTTTACGCACATGCATTAAATCCCTTTTCACAGAACGAGGTTCATATCTATTGCTTTATACACACAGCTGTTAGCATAGTATTCAATGATGTTTGAGGGAATCTGAAGTACAATTTAAGTTTTTTTTTCAAGAGAATATTTTGTTCATTTGTATTAAGTTCCATAGATGATATTCTCTACAAATAATAAAAACACGTTCAAGCTGAACACAGAACAATTACAGAGGAAACTTAACAATGAAGCAGAATATGATGTCAATACAAACGAAGCTATGTGTAAACTGTTAAAAGGACTTATTCACAGAATTTCGTATTTCAAAACAATGATTTAATATGTGTACTAACAAATCAATAACGTTTTCAACTAATCGTTATTATAATAGCAAGAAAAAAAGTTAAATAAAAAAAGTGCCGTCCCCGGGTCATCTGGAAGCAAAAGCCAGAGGGCTTTCACTGCGCCACGCAGTCTTTCGTGTTTTCCTGGCGAAACATAACCGCTATAATAATACTCAACGTATTTTCCATCTAATCGAGGAAAAGCGTTACAAACGCTTTATTATTTTATCGATTTAGAGTGATGATCATCCGCTTATTAACCAATA
>VMBQ01000064.1:354644-433955 GCA_007657795.1 Dreissena rostriformis | reverse complement strand
CATTCACATTCAAGCACATTCATGAATAAATGCAGTTTCAGCCGGATTTTCGCAGTGTCTGATTCATTCACACTCATAATGCGACAAACAACACGCCTTAACGCTCAGCGCATACAATGTAAGTTGTAACAGTTTGACGTCATAGCTTACACCCATTTGAACGTCTGCATTAATCACCCGTGTTATACGCAGTCCATGTTTTATGTGTATACAGTGACTGAAAATTAAATCAGCACTGAACTATCTCATTTGTATACACATGTGCTCTTTTCTAACACGAAAAACACGTGGCTTGTATCTAGTAACGGAAGTAGTAATGTTTCAATTGACGTTAATAGTTCTTGTGAATTTCGGATAGGCTTTCGGACTAAGCAATTTACGATGTTAATTATAATTTATTCTTCTTGTTTAAATAATGATTTTTTGTGCATTGATATTATGGATGTTAAATTTGTTTATTCCAGGTAAGTTACATAAGTAATTTAACTAATTGAATATCGCGAAAAAATGCGTACCAAAAATACATATATGACTTCATATATCGCTATATGTATACATGTCCCGGAAAATCGGCAAAAGTCCCGGAAAATTGAGCACAATGTTCTGGAATCGGTCTGAAAATGTATGGCATGTATGAAATAACATATCACTGACTATTTTAGATCTTTAAAGATTAGATGCATATTTAGAAAGTTAATCCTTAAACGGCAATTGGAAGTAATAATTGGCAGTTAAGAAATTGCGACAACTTGATGTAATCTACAGCTGTAGCTGGCTGTGCCACGAAACGGTGTAGATGACATATGTGGGATTGTATGTTGATCGCAAAGACATTTTCCATGTTGAGGTACCCCTTTAAGAAAGTTGATGGGATAGTCCTGTATCCAGTAAATATAAATAGAGGCATTGTTCTCATTGTTTACACTCCAGAGTGTGGTTATTCAAGATTTGACCTCATTTCTGCAGTCTTACCCGGGCACATAGGTGCGTAGTTACATAGTAACCCTAATTAATACCTAATTAGCACTGTGTACTGGTCAGAAGTGGTCAGTTTATATTGGTTTTCACTGTGGTCAGTCTGCCTTGTTCCACTTTGACCAATGGTCAGTTGCGCAGTAGTTTGCCACAGTACCTAGATTGTTCCTATAATTTATGTACATATATACTGAATCATACCTACATGTAGGTGTTACTATGGACAGTTGTAATGTTACGTAAGGAGCTGGTGGTGTTTTGGTCACATGGCTTAAAATATTGAGAGCTTAACTTAAGGTATGATTTTAAAATAACCTTTGTGTATTTTAATTTACTTTGTAATTGTGAACATATTTAATTGTCAATGGCACTTACAATAACTTTGCTAGTACATGTATTCATTATGTACCTTACTGTTAAATGTATGTGAACATATGAAGAAAGAATGTCAGGTAGCTAAAGTTCATGATTTCATGAGCACTTCAAGCCAATCAAGTATTGTTCATGAACAGCTCTTGATTTGTTCTTGGATGTTGTTCATTAACTTTAATGGTGACCAGTTTTCACAATGAGTTCATGAACACTTTATTAATGGATGTGGAACATTTTATTGTTCATGAACTGTCCTTGATTAAGGCTTTTGAAATACAGTTTATTAGTTCATGAAAACTTTATGAATGGATGTGGAACATTTTATTGGTCATGAACTTTCCCTGATTAACCTTTTTAAAATACAGTTCATGATTTCATTAGCATGTCAAGCCTATCAGGAACTGTTCATTAACAGCTTTTTATTTGTTCTTTAATTGGTATCATGGACTTTTACGCATGAACTTTTCTTCAAAAATGGTGAACATAATAATGAACTGATGAGAAACATATTACTTAATATTTAATTGTTCTTAATATACCATTTAAAAAATAAAGTTTATGATTTTATTAGCATTTCAAGCAAATGCAGAACTGTTCATGAACAGTTCTTGAATACGTCTTGTATTAATAACTTCAATTACATTTGGGCAGTGCTCTATGAAAAGGTGGTTTAATGCATGTGCATAAAGTGTCGTCTCAGATTAGTCTGTGCAGTCTAAAACTAGATTTTTGTCAAGAACAGTCTTCTTTCAATCGAAAAATATAGAAAAAGTGGAAAGTGTCGTCCCTGATTAGCCTGTGCGGAATGCTGAGCTTATCTGGGATGACACTTTAGCGCACATGCATACAACCCCCTTTTCACAGAGCGAGGCTCATAAAGATTGTTTGATACTTATTTGTAACATGATATTATTACAAGCTGTACCAGATATGACAGCATAATTGTGTTCANATGTGTGCGTCAGACATTCATTATCACATGTGTAGAACAATTACGTCCTTATAGTTACTTAATTATCAAAAATGATAAAATAATCAACTACCTTTCAGTGTCAGTTTCAGTTTCGGCCAACATTTTTTTCTTCAGTTTGAATTATCCAACTCAGTTTGGATTATCCACGTACAGGGGGTGAATCTTCATGAAACTAATTCACACGTACAGGGGGTGAATCTTCATGAAACTTATTCAGAACATTCATCACAATTAAATATTTGCCTAGTTCAAAACTGAGTCACCTGGAGTTTAAATTAAAGGAAAAGCTTGAGAACACACTGGAGGCCACATTCATTGCCCAATATTCATGAAACTTGGTCAGAACATTTGGCCCAATGAAATCTCCGCCTAGTTTGAAATGGGTTCATGAGGGGTTAAAAACTAGGTCACTAGGTCAAATTAAAGAAAATCTTGTGAACATTTATATCCCATGATGTTTGCCTGATAGTTTTAATAGCCATTCATCTGAATAGGATAACAATACGAACAAATATGTAATATGTAAAAATAAGTAATATGGAAAAATATGACTTGATAGGCAACGGAAACTTAAAAATATGTTTTATAATGATTTGTTAAATAAGATCTTGTTTTTGTATATTTTCAGACTTCTTTGAAGAGTAACAGTCGAAGAAACGGGAATATTCTCCATGAAATCCGGCTGTATACTTGCAGAGTCCATCTGAAAACATGGTTTGTAATATGTAAGTTTACTTTTTTTATGCAAACAAGAGCACAATGTGCATTTGATTAGCTTTTGTGATTGCCCTTTTAATGTGTACATGCTGTATGTGTTAACATCATTGTCTTTAAAGATTTTTTTTTCTAAAACTCTCGCAGATTTTCACAAAACTTCTTAGGAATGATCCAAATGGGTGACCCTCTTCAATAAATGCTTAGATAATTCCCGTCTGCTTCAAATGTAGGTCAGTAGAGCTAAAAATAGCTATAAAAAACCCTCTTGGCCTCATCTTCAAACTATGGTGAGCACCTTATGGCCTTTTGGTTTGTCTAGTTCTTGTGAATTAAAGAGACCTTTGCACAGATTTTGGCATGTATTGAAGTTTGTACTTAAATGCTTTAAATTTGATAAATGTAAACATTGGAACTGAATAGATCCAGTAAAAAAAACAAGAATAAAATTGAAGAAAGAGAAAAAATATTTTCTTCTTGGCTCGAACCACAAACCCATGGAGTAAAAGTCTAGCACTTAAACCATTCGGCCATCCGTGCTTATACAGTGAGTTGTGTATTTTAAACATTGTAAAAGCAATCCTTTTTATGTCACAAAATATACAGATAACATCAGAAGTCTCCAAATTATTCAATTGTTTCGCATTTGTAACACTTTATAATTTTAAGGTTTTTTAAATCGTCAAAAGATGCATATAATGGATATTTTAGAGCATAGTAAATGTTCAGTATTACTGATTCCTCGCAAATATCATAACTACAACGAAAATTATTCAAATTTGAAACAATTTTTTTCAATTTTGTAAATTTACCAAAACATGCAAAGGTCCCTCTAANAAAAAAAAAAAAAAAAAATATAAAAAAAAAAAAAAAAAAAAAAAAAAAAAAAAATCTAAAGCATAACTGATTTATACTAATTAAAGTGATTTTATTGCTGTGTGATGGTTTTATAAATGCTGCTTACAAAATAAATAGTGCCTTTTTTATAAAATTTCATTCCTGAAAATGAATTATAAAATCATTTTATCTGCTGGAAGCTTTTTATATTATCATTTTGGCGTGTATTTCTAAATTGTTATTTTATTCAACTACAGTGAATTTAATGACTGAATTGAAGATTGAAATTTAAGAAACAGGACTCCATTCTATAAAGTTTGGTCTGAAATCTCCCACAATAAAGCCCTCAAGTTGAGTTTTATTTGCAACAACAGTTCAGTGAATAGATCAGCAACAAATAAATTAAATGCCATTCATACAGTGTGAAAATCTGTTTTTGATGAACATAGAACAAAATGTAACGACTATCAAATGCCATAGATTCTCTTACACCCATTTTACATTCATTGGTCTATTGATGTAAAATCTTGTTGTAAAGTACGAATTCAAAGTAACCCTATATTGAAATTAATTAAAATACAATAAAAAAAGATTGAAATCAATTAAAAATCTTGAACTGTGATCATTTATATTTGGTTAAGTTTTTGCTAGAATTTCGAGACAAATATTCCTATTGAATATTTAAAAGTGTCAACATTTGAGTGACCCTTCTGAATAAAGGTTAAAACTTCCAAAACAAAACACTTCAATGCATTTTTACGGGTAAGTTAGTGTTCAGTAAATAATTTTAATGCGATCACACCATCACACTGTCTGTACCAATACTGTTTTGTGTGAGAATGCCTTTAAAGTTCCAGTTTATTTATGTAAGGATTTGTACATAGTGCTATTCTTTCAAATACCTGGCTTTTTTGATGGCTTTGGAATGGTTGACATTCCTGTAGGTGGGAACACAAAAGTATTTGCAAAACTGTATGGCTCAAGATCTATCCATAGGTAAATATTTGAAGTATGTCTTTAGCAAATATGTGTGAATATTTTATGTATGACCAAGTTTTGTGCATTGACAATAGTATCAGTTAAAATTTCAACAAATTTATTCAGTTAAGCTACTTATACCTTCTGTTTGATCAATCATTAAACCACTGAAGAGGTAGTGTATACCAAATTTTGCTTTTTAGTGGTGTTTACTTTAAGACCAGTTTCATAGTACTGATATGACCCTTGTCATGCGAAAATGGGTCTTAAGCCATATGCGGACATTCTGGTCAGGAGCAACCCTGTCCGCAATAAAGTAACGCAAGGTTTAGTGGTCTCATTAGCGGACAGGGTAGCTCCTGACCAGACTGCGCAATTAGCCTGTGCAGACTGCTTAGGCTAATCTAGGACGACACTTTACACACATGCATTAAGCCCCATTCTCCTAGATCGAGGTTCATTTGAAGAAAAGAAGTTGCACTCACTAGTACTAACCCTTTGAGTGCTGGAACCGGATTTTAAAGGCCTTTGCAAACAGTTTGGATCCAGATGAGACGCCACAGAACGTGGCGTCTCATCAGGATCCAAACTGTTTGCTATTCTGATAGTATTCTTTGAAAAAAAATCGAAGAAAATGCTAATTTTAGAAAGTTAGCAGACAACATTTTAGCAGACGACAAATTTCGCAGCATGCAAAGGGCTAAGACTTGGGTCCTGCCAATCATGAGACTGATACCTTAAGTACTTGACAATTTGGGCATTCTGAGATGTCCTTAATGAAGCTGTATGATTAACTTCTTTTAAGCGATCAATGTGTTGTCTGCAATTTAATTGACAGCATCGTCATATAAGCATTGCTTTTATTTTCTTGTTCCACATTACAAATGGTTGATCATTTTCACAGTTTCACCTGATGATCAGCCATGTATCAATTTGTATTTATAATATACTTGTATGTCAATAGTGTTATTTTTCTTCTTTAACAAAAACTTTCGTTTTGGTAATCTGTGACCAAGAAATCAGAAAATGATCAATTGAGACTCGTTCATGGATAACTGGGATGGCTTTATGCATGTGCGTATAGTGTCGAGCCAGATAAGCCAATGCAGTCTGCACAGGCTCATCAGTGATGATGCTTTTTGCTATTATGGATTTTTTTTTAAAGGATATCTCTAATAAACCAAAATCCAGGCTAGTTAGAAAGTGTCGTCCCTTATTAGCCTGTGCGGCGTGGAAATGCTTATCTGGGAGGACTCTTTACGTGCATGCATTAAGCCCAGATTCACAGAACCAGACGTTATTTTTCAGTCAATCTGTGAACAGGTCCCTTTCAGATTTAACTTCAATGTTGTCAACATCACAGGCTTTTAATGGTAAGGAAGAGCATTTTCACCCAAATTTGCGTGAAGGAACATGTTTGAAAGCGACTTAAGATTCCAGTACGGGTGCACTATTGTCTTGTATATTGGCGACCTGTAAGCTGTCAACAAGCTTGAAAGTAAAAACGAAATATTGTAAAATCATATATATTGGTTTGCATGAAATTTCGTGTTTTTATTTTCAAAACTTTTTTATTAGACATGTTAATTCGTGGATGCGATCTTCGGAAAAAATGTAGAATTTGCGTTGGTCATTTTCCGATGTGTTTGTGTTAAATTTGTAGATCGGTCAAGCCATGAAATCATTGAAAATTCATGTCCCACGAATAATAATGATTTTACAGTAACTGCATTGGGCCTTGACTCTTGACAAGAAGATTGCCCTAGTTAACAGGAGAACAGCCAAAAGGATGAGATCTTCCTATTCTATAGTTAAAAAATTGGGCTAATAATGGACTAATTTTCATTCAGCACTTCAATTATCTCCGTAAGTAAATACTCTTTTTTCACTGTGGCAATACAAATTCTTTGCAAATACCTCTCATTGTTTGCCATCACGCGGGCATAAAGGTTGTGATATACATTACTATTGAGACTGTGTCTTATTATTGTCTTTCAAATATGTGAGCTATGTGCGGAATTACCTGCTTTTATGTTATTTATCTACCTTGTCAATTTTTTTTAGGCCATTGACAGATTTGCTGAGTGGTGTAAAATGTATTGTACATTCTTTCCAACATAATCTAGCTTAAAGTGTTGATATATGCAATCTTTCAAGAGAAAAGTGTGCCCCAAAAAACGTTGTTCTAAATTATACATTAAGTGTAACAATGATATAATTTCAATTTATACACAAAAGTGAATTTGAAAGAATATTAATGAAAACATTTTTATCCCAGCTTTTTAATTCCAAAATATTTTGCATCCGTCCAGCAGAATAATTGCAATACATAATGTTAAATTACCTGTCAGTTTAACATTTTTAATAAATTTCCTATAGTTTTTGTTCGACTGTAAGTTAGCAATATTTTTACATCAAAATATAAGTACATAGTCGGGCCTGTTAGCTCAGTTGGTAGAGCGCTGGACTATGACTCTAAGGATTCCAGGTTTGATCCCTGGCCTTGCCACAAAACTTGTGTCGTGATTGGTCATGAAATTCTGCTAGCCCTTTGCATGCTGGGAAATTTGTCATCTGCTAAAATGTTGTCTGCGGAATTTATAAAATTAGCATTTTCTTCGATTTTTTTTCAAAGAATACTATCAGAATAGCAAACAGTTTGGATCCAGATGAGACGCCACGTTCTGTGGCGTCTCATCTGGATCCAAACTGTTTGCAAAGGCCTTCAAAATCCGGTTCCAGCACTGTAAGAGCTAGTCCAGGAAAAGTGTGAGCTTGTTATCTGACTGCGCTGATATGACAGAAATACTGTTGACAACGACAAAAAACCCAACTAAAAAAAATAAATCAAATCATTGCATTTTGCCTTTTACTAATGTTAGTTTATAAACAGAGTTTTTTGTAAATTGACCATTTTGGCTTGTAAGTTGATTATACTAATGCAACAAAAACACAAACATTTTTTTCGTCTTTGAATAAATTGGGCCTTCAAGTTTGTTATATATACTAAATGAGAATATTATCTTTGACCTCTTGATCTAGAAGTTTGTTATGTTCCTAATACAAAATATTTATCATTAGATAGACCTTTTTTACCAACATGTTTGTTACATTCTACATCATATGATTTTTGTTCTTTTGGGCCAATACATTTTGTTACATGTATATTCAAGATAAAAATATTTAGAATTGTCTTTTGGACCCTTGCATCAAAGTATTATAGAACAAAATAATTTATACCTTTATTTGGCCTAAACATTTATTGTTGACATTAACAAACCATTAACAAGATTTGTGACTGCTGTAAAAAATATGAAGGCGAGCATGTGACTTTACCTCCTCTGTATATATTTTAAGATTTCATAAAAGACAGATTTATAAAATTATTAAATAAAAACAACCTAGAAAGATTGTTAGCAAGAAAATAATTCAAAAATAATAAAAAAATAAAATAAAAAAATGTTAATAGAATTGAAACTGCATTTTGCATATTTAAATCATATTAATAATTATGAATATAGATATATAATTATAATAATTCATGAAACATGATTTCCGTGGGTGGGGGACATTAGTAGGACACCAGTCACTACACATTCCTTACATTCTTTACCTGTGCTGAGGTAAAGCCTTGGGGAAAAACGGGATATCAATGGAGAAGTAGTAAATGTCATGTTCAATATATTTAATTACTTTCATACCAGCTCTGACAATGGGCTATTTAACATGTTCCAGCAGCATAACTAGACACTAGTGGTAGTAAGATGAAAGAAAATACAATAAAAGCAGAAAGTGCCATCCCTGATTAGCCTGTGCAGACTGCATTTAACCCCCTTTTCAGAGAGTGGGGCTCAGGCTTTTTAATATGTTCCAGCAGCATAACTAGACAATAGTGGTGTTTGCAATTGTTTTTCATTTATTATGCGTAATTGTGAGATAATTTCTTTTTTGAGCGGATATCTAAATTATATTATCCCAAAAATTCAAAATGGAAGGCAAACAAAGTCTACCTGAAGACATTTATATTTTAGTCCTATAGCACGCATACTGTATTTAAATGGGTTTTAGCCCAGTTTTGACACTTGTCCGCTATGATTGGTTTGTGGAATTTCCCCATTAACAAACATACAGCAGGTTTTAAAGGATTAATTACAAAAATGTAGACATGATCCCTGATATAATCATGCTTACCTCCGTGAAAGTGAGTTTGGAATATTTTTCGGGGTAGCTGTTTAACCCAGATTTTCACCTTAAATGACCTTAACATAACGCCAGCAGGCCCCAATGAAGTAACACTCCATTCATTCCATTGGCTGTTTTGAGCATAATCCCCCAGAACATTGGAAACATCACCACCTCTTAATAGTATAGGATGTAACACTGTTCAGTGTAGGGAGATGGGGACTACTCTCATTGCCAGTTAATTCCATCCACAAGACTTTCAGCATCAGTGCTTTTCAGTAAAGTGTCAGGGGAAGACAGAATGTACTATAAATAAACGCCTTAGGTTGATAACACAGTATTGCTTTTAAGATATCAAATAACATTAATTTTAGGGAAAGAAATGAATGAAAGCCTATTGGCTAATGCCATTTGTCTTGTATCGTGAGACAAAACTACCAAAATAGTATAGTGTCCATGAAAGAAGGTAAATCGTTTAATTATCTAGCCACATACTTTTTATGTGTGACATATGCAAGCCAGAATACAGGCTACCAACATTTGCCAGTTTGCTATAAATAACAATAATTATTTGAGATATAAATTTACTATCGGAAAGTATCAGTTTGCACAGGCTAATCAGGGACTACACTTTTTCCTTCTATTGTAGGGCGTCTTTTCTTTGCAAAAATCCAAAATAGGCAGAAAGTTTCGTCCCTTATTAGCCTGTGTGGACTGCACAGGCTAATCTTAACACTTTATGCACATGCATTAAACCCCATTTTTCCAGAGCGAGGCTCAATTATTTTTTTTATCCATCATTTACAGAATGCATGTTTATCTTTCAAACAACAGTCAATAAATTTGCGTCTGATTCTTACACGACAGATCTTTGAAATGTACGTTCTTATGTACTGTCGGATGTCTCCAAAAAATGAAAACCCTCCAATGTTGTACAAAGGCGAAACAAGCTTGAGTTAGAAGGTTTTACGACCAATGTTTGCATATTTTGGCCACCGCTCCGTGATCAGTTCTAAAAAAATGACATTCCAAGAATGTCTAGCCTACTGACCTACATAGCGGGCATTTACGCAACTGCAGTCGTTAGGTTGTTAATCATTTGAATGTGTTCATTTTTCACTAGTTTTTTAACTTCAATGTAATATGTGTCACCTGAAGTCGCTATGAGTGTTTACAAGAAATATATATTTTTTTAATATTCAGCGTATATCCAGATTATAAAAATAATTATATTTTCTAAATAATAAAATTGAAAACAAAGGTTTAATTGTGTGTTTTCTATTGTATTTTTCGTTTGTTAGTCGCTAATCCACCGCATGAAATGTTAATTATGTAGTTTATTGTATATTTATGTAAACAAAATTAATTAATGTTTATACAGTTTTTAAATCAATACATAGTACATATCACATATCCTGTGCACTTTTATTAATTTATGCATGTGGTAATTTCAGAAGATCAGACGAATAGGAAATATACATTACATGTATGTTCACATATATTCAAACTGCACCCTTGGTTACGTCAAAACATCAGATCATATTATATTGTGTCCTCACATGGAGTATTATGTATTTTACATTAGTTTATTCTTCACAATAGAAAAAAAAAGTATGTAAGTATTTCATTAAGATGCAGTTTTCTTTCCACGCTTTTAAAAAAGCACACATTTTGTATCTCATTGCGTTTTGTAAATGAACAATCTAAGCTTGATACTTTTCGATAGAATATTGAAGTCCGACTGTGTTATTAATAGCAAATGGGCAAATGTCAGTAGCCTAATCTGGCTGTTTAGGGACGATTTCCAGACAGGCTAACCCACACGCTGACCTTGATGTATTGCGAGAAGGAATTTATAACTTTGAAAGTGCACAATTTTTTAGCTAGAACGCTTGCTGCAAACCCCAAACATTTCATCTCAATATCAAAGCGCTGAAGGCACTGAAGTTTTCGCTTTTGCATAATCTTAGACGCAACTCAGTTTTTAAAATTATGTTATAGCTTTTTATATCGCAAGTTTGAAANAGTCACATGCTCGAGTACATTTCAACCCATGCGCATTGCACGCTTTTTTCGCATAAAAAAAACAGTGGAGCGATACAGGGCCATCATGGCCCTCTTGTTTTCCAGATGTTTTTAAATGTCAAGAAAGCAGGCGTATTAATGAAGACAAGAAAACATCACAAAATAATGTCTTTTCAGGCATAAACACTCAAAGTACAGAGATGCTTTCAGAAATAGAAGCAATCAATTCCACCATGAATCGTTAAAGGATAAGAAAGGAAATTCATGTAAATGGTTGAAAATAGAAACTCCCACTATGAACTGCCTGCCATTCAGAAGATTTTTCAGATCAATGAAAATCTGGGAAATGCAGATATACTAGAGGAAGATTTTCCCAATTTACATCTCAGTACTGCTTCAGAACTAGTTGTCAAGCTCCCTGTGGAATGCAGTTCTTGTCATAGGGATATTAATTTTGTGTTACATAATATTCCGCTTTACATGAAAATGTAAGCTGGATTGGTAGTTTATATAAAGCTGGCTTATTAATTGTGGAAGTAAATATTATAATGTGGAGTAAAAAAAATATAGCTGTACAATTTTGTATGCCGACTTGTGAGTGATTATGTCTGGTTGCAATAGCGGATCAAGGTGAGGGGACGCATAATACAAAAAATGTATTATATTTGTTTATGATGATATTTTGTTTTTCTACGCTTTAGAGTCATAAATTATGAACGTAAACCTGTATGGTCGAAAATAAAGAGTCAGGAAAATAATTATTTTGGCAAAAAAAGGGGGTGTCCGAAAATGTAGAGTGACATTGCTTATTTGGCTACATATTTATCAACATTCTTTACTGATTAATGGTTTTAAAACCTGCTTTCCACTAGGCATGATATCAAATTTAGACTAATTAGCAAGTTTATGTATCTATTTCCAATTATCTTGAAATTTTCTGTTTTTGATTTAAAATCATTCTTCAACCTTCTGGAACATTTTGTGTCTTTCTGAATTGAAAAAAATTTGGAGTCCACATATTTCTTTCATTTGGGACAGTTTTGGGATGTTTAAAATGTAATGTGAAGGTAGCTTATATGATGACATATTTTGGGGCAAGTCAGGTAAGGGTCATTGTTACTAAAATAAAGAAACATTTTCTGCTCAATAACTTGAGTTTTGATGGAGGTGTTGCGCTAAAATTGTGTATGTGGATAGCTTTTATGCAGATCTATTTTGGGATTTCATTTGGGGAAAGTCCGGTCAAGGTCATTGTTTCTTAAAAAGAAAAACTGTTTCTGCTTGATGACTTGAGTTTGGATGGAGGTATTTTGCTGAAATTTTGTACAAAGATAGCTTATTTTAAGACCGTTTTTAGGTTTACAATTGGGGCAAGTCAGGTCAAGGTCATTGTTACTAAAATGGGAAACTGTTTCTGCTCAAAAACGTGTAGATGTAGATATTGTGCTTGAATTTTGTGTGTAGGTATCTTATTTGCAGACATATTTTGGGATTGCATTTTAAGGCAGTCCTCTCGAGGTCAATGATAATATTGCTAAAAATAGAAAAATGGTATCTGTTCTATTGGCCAAATGTATTGTTACAATGTTGAAAACTTGGTTTCTTGTCATGGCCATGTTTCTAGTTATGTATGACTTGTGGTCCGGTATTGACAAACACTTTGTGATTGTAGAATTAGCGGAAACAAACACACATCATCAATGTCTGTGGTTCTCAAGGCTTTTGGCAATCAGTCGGAGTTACAATCGTTATAAACACCATCATAAAAAGGAGACATCAGCCTCCGTCTCATTAATCATCACCATTGACAACTAGTAAAAAACACTAATTATACTATTCCTCATCGTTAACAGCTGCAGCAGCAGAAGGCCCATTATACCATCATTTAGATGCTTCAAAACAAAAACACTTGTTGATATAAAAAAAAATCAACATGATATACATGATATACGAAAATTAAGAGAAGAGAATGAAATGAAACGAATTTGAAACAATTATATAGGGTGGAGACCTTTGGGGTTACACATTACCATATAAGTTATATTTTATATGAAATGATCCAGTTAGTTTTAACAAATTTGTTAAAGCTTGGTTGCGTCAAAGCATTATGCTTACAGAGATGCTCATCAAAAGAAATGCACTATATCAGACAAATATTTTAAGTGCATGTTACCAATAGCTGTGTGTGAATAAATACACTTTTTATGCCAACATTCAAAGAAGCAGGATATATGGCTTTGCACTTGTTCCTTGGTAGGTTGGTATGTTGGTCCTTACACCATTAGTTTATTTATAATATCTAGAGAACACTTTGACCTGCAACCATGCAAATCTTTATTATGGTTACTTCCGTAGGAAAGGAAGACGCCTATTGATTTTGAGGTCAGCAGGTCAAAGGTCAAGTTTATAACTTGTAACCAAATTTTTTTCTGACCAATATCTTGAGAACGCTCTAACCTGAGATCATGCAAAATGGTATAGTGTTTACTTTTGTGAAAGGGAATACACTTATTGAATTTTAGATCACAAGGTCAAATTTCTAGGTAACAGAAGTTTGTAACAGAAATAATGTTTCAGCACTATGCAGTAAAAACTCTAAATAAAGACCCTGTCATTACTACCAACTTCCTACGACGACCACTATTTTTTAGTCCCAAATATTTCCTTCTATATTTCAATGATCAGACCAAAATCGCTTACAGCTATTACAACCACTTTAATCAGTACCAATAAAGGAAATTGCTCTATATAAACATCCGCCAAACAACCAGTAACTTTCACACCTTACTTGATTGGGGTTGTGGTCTGATCGGGTTTTTGTACCAAGCCATTGTGACCCAATTAACGACAATGGTATTTGCATCGACTGCTAGGTGTTAGATTTTCGGGCTTTGTTTTTCTTTTTAACCTTGATTCTTGATTGATAATTAGCTAATATGATCGAGTCTTTGATGGGTAAATTGGTTTTTGTTTGGTACCGAGTCTTTGATGGGTAAATTGGTTTTTGTTTGGTACCGACTTTAAAGATTAAAGACGGCCAATCATTTAACAGTAAGGATAATTGAGCATGCATGGTTTTGCTTGTGATAGATATAAAAACGGACCTTTATGCCATATCGTTATTCAAAATGGATAAGCAAAAACAGAAAGAGTTGAGTTTAAAAGAAAAGATTGATTAAATCAAAACGAGTAATGGGAAATCGGCAGTTGGGCGATTTATTCGGCATTGGAAAGATGCAGGTGTGTTAATTGTTAAATTTTATTAAATATTTACCATTTGTATTATCTGTCCATCAAAATTCATGAAAACTCAGCATTAAGACCACCTTTTTATTAAGACCACTATCGAAAGTGCCACAAGTGGTCTTAATAGCAAGGTTTCGCTGTATTTTGAGAATGCTTTGACCTACAATCAAGCAAATTGGCATGCTGATTATATGGATGGAAAAGAAGACGCTTTTTTTATTAGGAGGTCATCAGGTCAAAGGTCAAGGCCATTGATCTTGTATCAAGAAATTAGTTTCTGCTTGATAGCGAGGAAGCGCTTTGACCTACAATCATCTAAAATTGGTTAACTTTTTTCTCTGGAGGCGTGGAATGCACTTATAAAGTTTGTGGTCATCAGTTCAAAGGTCAAGGTAAGGGGCCTGTTACATGAAATTTGTTTTGGCACAATATCCTGAGAACACTTTGACTTATTATGCCCCCCTTCGAAGAAGAGGGGGTATATTGTTTTGCACATGTCGGTCCGTCCGTCCCTCTGTCGGTCTNACAGGTCAAAGATCAATGTGACATGTCCTTGTAGCATGAAACATGAAAATTCCTTTGACATGATATCTAGACAATTAATATATCATGTAAGTTAGTATGCTGGTAAGTCTTGATAAAGCATGACCCCTTATGATTTTAAATTCAAGAAAACAAATTTCAAAGTCACAGGACGACTTTTCTGCAAACATGATTTACACATTTATTTTATTTTTTAACAGAAAAAGAACAAAGCAAATAATCTTATACAATTAATATTGTAAAATTCTGAATAATACTACGCCAATACTGCTCCTTTGATTTATGTTGAGTATAAATTCAATACTCTTTTTCGAGAATATATTAAATACTTCTGTGTTCAATACGAGTCCATTCCCTTGGGTATGACCTTATAAAATAGTCTCATAAAAAACCTGTGACTTTTTGCTGATTAACTTCGTAATTAATCCAGTTCCTATACATTCTAATTAACACCAACATGTAACATGTGGTGTACATGATTGTCTGGTTATGAAACATACTCAATATTCATTGTAATCAATAATAATTTTCTGTCAAACAGAGAGAAGGCTTATTATGGTGTCCCCACGTTACAAAAAAGATCTCTATTAAAATGCTGTGGTAGTTTTTCCCCAGGTATCTTGATGTATATATATACACCCAGCCTGAATGTATATAGTGTAACCACTGTGAGGTTTTCACTAAGGCTCGCATTCCATTCATTCCATAGGCTGTATTAAGTAGTTAAGCTGGTCATTTGTGTATTCTCACAGCTATGGTTGATTATAGAGCTATAGCAGTCTGATTCAATCATTTCAGGCCACAGTCTGAAGAAAAATCTGTGAAATCCAGCCAGGAAAACTCTTCTGAAGTGTTTTGGATGAAAAGGTAAGTTTTTTTATCTTCATTAGTAGAAATTTGAAGAGTATCCTGTGGGAGATAATCTTTTTGGTTATCAGTATCAGATTTCTGAGTGGACCTTCATGTACATGTGTATGGTCACTGGACAAAAAATGTAGAAGAATTTGGTTAGAATAACTTGGGTTTAGTATAGGATAAAACTTGGTTATGTAACCCAAGAGTTCAAGCAGTAAGAATGTGATTGTATTAGGTTTCACTGATGTTTACAAAATGCCTGGGGTCATTTTCAAATTGTTTGAATTCCTAACAATCCTCTCTACAGTGTGCAGGTTTCCTATTATTGTATATTTAACATTTTGTGTATGAAATATTAATTTATCTAAGTTTGTAATGATGCGATGGTGATATTTTTGATTGGATATTTTATATCTATTGGACCTATTTCATGTAAATTGGAGATAACAAAAAATATTATAGCTTATACTAATTTTATTCTTAAAAGTGATCTTTTTCCAATGAGAATTGTAAAACAGACTATTTTCATGCAGGACTTTGAAAGATTACTGTTGTATAGCATTGGTTACGTAAGTTGTCTTTAGTAAAAACTATAATGATGGGTGTTCCTATATCCGGAGTATTATGAACAAAGAATAAGCTATCAAAATTTCACGATCCTTGTTTTGTGTTTGTTTATGAGAATACATCCTGATTTGGGGTTAGGGCTTTTGTAAAGACTCAAATAGGGCATTTCAAAATTTTAATGTTTTGGGGTGCACAATATTGACTCTGCACGGAGAAGGAATGGCAAAGAGACAATCATTATTTATACAAATACAAACAATATCACAAGTGTTTGCTATTTATCTAAAAACAACAACAGTTTGACTCACAAAATATGTGTATTTCAGTTTGTCACCAGACGGCAAGGAAACTGGTCAAAAAGGATGTATTCATCAGATGCTAAGAAAGGTATGATTATATAAATGTGTATGAGTAGCACTCTGAGAAAACGGGGTTAAATCCATGTGCGTAAAGTGTCGTCCCAGATTAGCTTGTACAGTCCGCACATGCTAATCAGGGATGACTCTTTCCGCTTTTATGACATTTTTTGTTCAAAGAAAGTTTCTTCTAAGCAAAAATCCAGTTTAAGCACAGAGAGTGTCCTCTCTGATTAGCCTGTGCCAACTGCACATGTGAATATGGGACAACACTTTAAGCACATGCATAAAACCCCCTTTCCACTGAGCAGGGCTCATATGTTATAACCTTGGCAATATTATAAAGCATGCAGCTTTTCAATATGCAGGCTTTCAGATTCTCGAGACTTGATGGTTTTATGTGCTATATTAGTCTCAACTCCTTTTAACTGTCAGATTTCAAGGTGGAAATTCCATATTTGCTACACCTGTGCCATCTAATGAACTTTTTTTAAAGTACTAATAAGTGGGTAATTAATTCATGTATATTTATTATGCTTTATAACAAGGTAGAAAAATAATTGGAAGTAAATAGGGACGATCTTTTATTACCAAAACATATTGAGCGCATAACTTATTTCAATACTGGTTTAAAAAAGCCTGATATATTAAGTATCTTCATCGTTATCAGTTTAAGCTTAATTTATTGAAGCTTAGTATACAATATGAATGCAAAACTATATCTTTTGCATAATACATGCCTAATCCTATATGCTACGCCACCGCAATGTTTGTAACAGACGTCAGTCGCCGTAACAGCTGGGGGCAGAAATACAAAATTGCAGTTAAATATAGGAGTGAAATTCTACATGTAACTGTTCATTGATAAAAACTAGGTTTTCAGATATATGGTCGGGTTGGCGCTGAAATGCTGTATCATGTACCGAAAGGTGAATCGTTTCGATTCATTTGGAATCATGAGACTCAATTATGATTAGCGCAACAGATGAACAGGTGATTTCCTGTCCAATGATGTTATTATATAGGCTTGGTCTACAGATATCAAAATTTGGAAGCAGAACTCTGAAGAAATGAGCCTCGCTCTGTGAAAATGGGTCATAATTCATGTGCGTAAAGTGTCGTCCCAGATTAGTCTGTGCAGTCCACACATGCTAATCAGGAACGACACTTTCCACTTAACTGGATTTTCGCTAAGAAGAGCCTTCATTTCAATGAAAAATACCATTAAAATGGAAAGTGTCGTCCCTGATTAGCCTGTGCGGACTACACAGACTAAACTGGGACGACACTTTACGCACATGAATTAAGACCCATTTTCCTGTGGTTAAGCGAGGCTCGACCACTATTGGCTACTTTGTTAATAAAATTGCTGCAGGTTTTTGGTAAAAGATCTCTCCTCCCATTCTCATGGCAAGCGAAAATCCCCATACGGTATAAAGTTCTTATATAGGGGATCAAATTCTGTGACATCTGAACTCATTAATTTTTTATTTTTCAGAGGGATTAATTGTGGTCAACTATTATCTTTAAAACAGTAGCTTTATATTATTTTACTGATTATTATGACTCTGTTCATGGAGGAATTGTATTGTAGGTTAGTTTTGTTGACTATTTTTTCGATGTGGTGTAATGGATATGGTGTTTCTCCTAGCGACTTGGAGGTCATGGGTAAGATTCCCTCTGTGGGAGTGTTTTTTTTAATCTCCCCAAAAGACACCAATTACTGATTCTCTGCCCAGGAAATGGACTCGAGAGCGTTTCAAACAATTAGTAAGTACTATAAATGCAATCGAGCTAAATTAAAAAGGTTTGAGCTTAAGACTATTTTTTCTAGAGGTAGACAAAATCACCTCAATAAGCGCCTGTTCAGAGTGTTTCTGTACACACATGATTGTATTTGATTGGCCTTATAATGGAAGTATGCAATAAATGTAAGGGATTCTTATGGTCAAGGGACTACATAATCCTTGTTACATTAGTCCTGTCATTAGCACTGTTACATTATGTATAGCCTTACACATGTATATCCAATAATGATATATGTATGTATTATGAGCCTCACACATGTATTATGCTACTACTA
Organism: Dreissena rostriformis; assembly: GCA_007657795.1. Taxonomy (NCBI): domain Eukaryota; kingdom Metazoa; phylum Mollusca; class Bivalvia; order Myida; family Dreissenidae; genus Dreissena; species Dreissena rostriformis. The sequence goes on along the minus strand of VMBQ01000064.1, from coordinate 415,249 downwards.
TAATGAAACATATGTACTCCAATAATAATACATGTACTGGTACATACATGATATGAATGAACTAGGTGTGATCATATTCATTTTGCATTATTGCCTTTTAGGGGAAATTTCAGGTATTATCTGAGTACATTAATTATTGAATAGAACAAAAGATACAATTAGGGTTGTGGGTTTTTCATACCTACTTTGGTATTATCAAATTTCTTCTACATGAAATGCTAAATTCTATTCAAATAAATATGTTCAGGAATTTGTCTTTAAAAACTTGACATGTTAAAACTCGTATTCAGTTTATAAATCGTTAGAATTCTTTCTAGATATCAAATATGGCTGATAAATTTCACATAAGTGGGTGTAAAAACGGTTTTTATTGATGACGGTGATTGTGAAGGAAGAAATGAGAAATTTATGGGCTAAATTACCATCGTCTCTCCCACAGAAATACAATATATGTTGCTGATGGTCAGGAAGATATCTTTCCCATAGGTGTACAGTGGTTATTGAAAGTCATCAGTGTGGGAAAAAAGTGTGCTATTTGAGTGTCAGCCTGTCAGGCCACACAAACACAGTCTTTGGGTTCTTTGTAGTTCATATTAAACCTTTAGATACCCATTTTGATGTGATGGTTAGGAAATCAAATTGTATTAAAGACCTTTCTTACTAGATTTAAGTTTTGAAGGCTTTATTTCCAACTCTAAGATACTGCATGACGAGCAGCAAACAGCATAAAAACTGAACAGCCTGCGAGTTACTCGCAGGCTGTTCTGGTTTTGTGCTGGTTGCATATAGCAATTTTTACTTTGCTTTTGAGCGAGAAAGAGTTAAACATATCCAAGTTATAAAATTGTTTGTTTAATTTTTTGTTGTTGTTTTTTTCACTGGTTTCAACAGTATTCAGTTCACATCACAGCGGTCAGTTTATAGACTCACACTTTTCCTAGGTTATGTGATTTTCCAGTTCTAAGCACGCATACTAAAGTAACTGACAAATACCTTAATTAAATCAGAGGTAGGGGGAGGAGGGCCGTAGAAAGGATTTCAGGACCATGACCCACACAAGGTATGTGGTCGAGCCGGGGATTGAACCCGCTATCCAGAGATTTGAAGTACGGAGCTCTACCAAAAAAAACGCAGATCAAATTAAAACATGGAATTAAGACATTAGACATAAAACTATCTTTAAATCTTATAATTTAACCCCACAACTATAAAAGGGGGTAAATCCTAGACTGAGTCTTATAAATAATGTTATACAATTAAAATATTGTATTATCAAGATAATGCATAAATAGTGCATTGAAAAGGGGCATAATTCTACTTTCCTGTACTGGATATTACGAAAATGTTTCCGTTAATGGTGGCAGAAGTTAGTTTAAAACAATGACAATCCTTTTCTGCAGTTTTCATAGCGAAAGCTCACTTTAAATTTTATGTCCTCACTTGCTAAGTCAGGTATTTGTTTTACAAATTGATTTGCGAATTCCGCACTTTATGAAAAGGAAAGTGATAATGCAATCATGAAATGGGCAAAGAGAATGTGTGATTGTGTTTAATGGATAAATTACGAGGGTTTACCATGAAACTGTTGTACGTGAAATAGAAAAGTAATTCCAATACTAGAGTTTTAAATGCCACCTTCAAATTAAAGGGACTTGTTCACAGAGTGTCAAAACGACAATTTCCAACTTTTTCTCACAGATTCGATACATAAAAAACACTATAAATGAGGGAGCAAAATACCGCATATAATGTAGACTTGTACTGAAAATGCAATTTATATAGTGTATGAGTTATCATCATTTGAAATTGATGAAATATAAAACATTACAAATACAAAGCGAGTGAATAATTTGGAATGCGTTGTTTTTGTTTAAGTTTGCTGCAACACATGAATCACTTATATCATTATAAAGAATTAAATGTGTTAACCCTTTGAGCGCTGGAACCGGATTTTGAAGGCCTTTGCAAACAGTTTGGATCCAGATGAGACGCCACAGAACGTGGCGTCTCATCAGGATCCAAATTGTTTGCTATTCTGATAGTATTCTTTGAAAAAAATCGATGAAAATGCTAATTTTATAAATTCAGCAGACGACATTTTAGCAGACAACAAATTACCCAGCATGCAAAGGGTTAACATATATTTCAGTGCGGATGGCGGAGTGGTTTTGGCAATAGCCTTTAAAGCCAAAAGACACTGGTTTGAGCCTTGCTTAGGACAAACCTTTTTTCTTTTTTTTTTCTTTCTTAAATTCTATTCTTATCATTGTTATACAGCTTTAACTTAAAAAAACGTCCGAATCTGTGAACAAGTTCCTTTAAGTACATTTCAAACGATGCATGTAGTCAAGCATTCTGTAGTCAAACATTCAAATAATAAGCAATTCCTATTTTCATAGAATGAAACAGTTTGTTGGAAAGTGTCTATTATTAAATATATTTTTTAATGGTTTGATTTCACCTGAGTGAAAATTAAATTTATATTTGTGTGTTACCTAGCAATGATTTCAAAGATTAGAGCAAGTATTGGTTGTTATAGTTTAGTGTGTAATAAGTATAAATTATTTGACATCATTGTATTACATATAATAATAAGGTGAATATAATGTCTCATATAAAACAGTAAATGGTCCTGACATTTTTTTTTAATCATCAAATAGAACATGTAAAATAATTATGATAGTTGCTCACAGGTATTTTTATCAACTGATAGAAAAAAGTATATGACTAAATGTCAATGTAAGGTATTCCCTATATATAACTAACATTAATTCAATTCATATTTTTCTATTTATATGAGTTAAAGCTGTGTGGAACACTAAAAGTATTAAAATATACTCTTTCCTAAAATACACATACACAAACAATAACTGAACTTTTATCGCCATGGTTTCTTTATACAACCAAGCGTTGACAGGCTGACCAAACCTTAACATGAATGACCCGTTGCTTGAACTCGGCGACATTTTTGCGGGGATTTAAAGGAGATTTATTTTTTGGCAGGCTTGTCACTTTACAGTTTAAGATGGTCTGCCTACAGTCAGACGGACTCACTGAATCGAGGTCAAAACACTGGACTGGAATTTAAGGTTTCTTTTTATGAATGAACCGAATATTTTGTGCTGCGAGCGATAAGAATATTTGCTGTTTCAGCAATTTAAAAGGTCGTCTTGATGTGTTACCTCATGCGCACATATTTATCCGAACTTAATGCGAACTTAAAGTTTTCCCCATTCATGAGTGTGCGTTGATTTAAATAACCTTATCTGACAAAGCTTTTTTAAATGGAATGAGGGGTTCATTATACCCGCTAGCAAGACGAATTCCGTACATGTGAAGTCTTGTTCTTGCGAAATAGTATATTTTACGTTTTATCTGAAGACAGAGATTTAAAGTTTACTGCATGAACAAGGGTGAAGACTTTGATCAAAATATTTAATTTAAATTCCTATCAATTACATAGTTTTTTAGAACATTGTGGGACCAACACCTTTTAAAGATTTATTACTGCTCTGTTATCTTTTTTTGTGGTTAAGATGTTGAAGATAAAGCTAAGAAAGCTCTGATGTGGTTACATTACAGGGCTGGTATGAATGGATTCGTAACTTCATTCATAAAATATTATCCATTGGGGTAAAAGGGGGGGGGGGTGTAATGTGTTACTAGTTAGCCATATCCTGTGCAGACAAAAACATGTTAAGGCCAAGCAAGAAATATATAAGTTTCATTGTTATTTAAGAATCTGCATTTGATAATGTGTTTGCTACCATTTAAAATGCTCAAATGTTGTTTGTCATTGTTTCAAGTGTTTAAAGTCAACTGTTCAGTTTCTCTTAATTAAATCAATTTCATTTACTAAGTTTATAAAATTTGGCTCATCGTAATATAAAAAGTGTCAGGTAAATGCAAATAATCAAGCCAGATTTAATAATTAAATTATTGAATGACGTCATTTAGCTTTAAGATCTTATGAAATACGTCTGTGAATCGCAGTTCCTGGCATGCTTTTGTTTAATGTTGAACTCTGAATGCCTAATCTTTTGTCACATGTTGATGCCATGATGCATTTCAATTTGAGTTGCACTCTGGGAAAACTGGGCTTAATGCATGTGCGTAATGTGTAGTCCAAAATGAGCCTGCGCAGTGCTCACAGGCTAATCAGAAACAACACTTTCCGTCTAGAATTACTTTATGTTAAGAAGAGACTTCCTTCACACAAAAAAACCCATAAAAGCCGAAAGTGTTGTGTCCGATTTTCCTGTGTGCACTTAACTCCCATGCATTAAGCCCTTTTTTCCCAGAGCCCGGCACATTTTAATTAAGTTCTCATTGGAGGAAATCTGCATCAATCAGCCCGGTAAAAGTCTTGCATGGAAGAGATATTCCCCGAAAACAAAAAGGTGCCAAGAACATTTGTTATGGCCCTTGACCATGCAAATTCTCAATATTTTATAATTACCTGCAATAGAGATGGGGGGGGGGGGATAAACTAGAAGAACCATCCATAGACATTTTTCTGTCAGTCAGTGTATTTATTTGAAATAGTACATGTTTAAGTTTAATACTAGCTCATGCTTTGTTTTGTTTTGCTGAACTGCCCTTCTCTTTGAGTTATAATAATACAGATTTTGTATCTCTGAATCTCAATCCTTGTTAACTTTTTTTTTATTGCTAAACATTTGGGTTTTCCATATTTTTGGTCAGCAGGGCGTTACATCCAACAGCCAGATGATGGTGTAACTTTAACTAGAACACAGTCCTTTTAACCTTCAAACATTCTGCCTCATGTGGTATTTCATGGAGTTAACTTCATACATTGATAAATGTGCCAATAATAAACTCTTGATCTATTTTCTGCTGAAGATTACACAGTGAAAAAAGTACATTTCAAAAGTTTATTAGACCCGAGAGACCACTCTCAAGAGACTGCACTATATATACCTTTAGTAATATTATAGGTCATATTTCCCTCCCCACAGAAAATTGTAATAGCTATTAAGTGTTTTCAGAAGTATTGCGTCATTAACCTACTTGCACCTGCAACGGACTTGTGATTTACGTAAAAAAAACAAAAAAATAACTTTTGCTAAATATATAAGACACTATTAAAATATGTATATACCGTAAAAACGCAGTCATAAGTTGAGATTTTTTACCTCCAAAATTTGATTAAAATTACAGTCTCGACTTATGAGGTCGTCCATGAAAAATAAATTAAATTCAACCAAGATCGATCAATCCCCGCGGTAATGGTTGTAGAAGATGTTGTTATATAGAAAACTCGTTGATTTACGACAAATAAAACGTCGTCTTTAAACACATTTATCGTAAATATTGGCACGATGTTTTGTTGGATTATTACTTGTTATTAAATTGCAAAAATTGTCAGGTAATAATATTTGTAACTACTATAATATCTGGTTTGTTTAATATAATTAAAATGTTAAACAATATAGTTGCGTCACAGAATCGGACAAGGAATTTGATGGGGTCGCAATTTTACTGACGCTGATTTTCCAATTTTCTTGTAATTTTGACCCGACGTATGAAGTGCACATACCTAAAATGTCAAATTTTCGAACCATTTTATACCCCCCGACTTATGAGCGGGTAGACTTATGACTGCGTTTTTACGGTAGTCCCTTACTGAAATTTTGTGTTTGTTGTTTGTATCGCGAATATAATGGAATTTTTTTTTTTTAGAAAAATTGATTTTATCTTTGATTTTTAATAAATTAAATCACATCCCTAAAGTGACAATTGTTCCTGTTCTTAAGTTTCTGTTTTAGTTCAGGATATACATGTATATACATGAAGACCTAGGTAGGTGATAAAACACTGGGTTGCTGGGAAATTATTTTATATTGGGTTTGTAAATCATATATGACTTGTTTACTTTCTCAGTTTATCTGATAAGGACAAATATGATATATATTTCATGGCAACTTTGCCTCTACTCAGCTAATTCTATTAACTGAGATATGATGGTCTACAGCCTTATATGGTGTGTATTTAGATCAATACACTTTGTTTGACCTACTGAGGTGGAATGTCACCTACTGAGTGGAATGTCACAGTATGTATAGCGAATTTTGTGTTGTGGCTATAAAAAGTAACGCTATTCATTTTCATGGGACCAGCTTTCCCACTGTTGAGTAACTTCCCTTGTCACTGTTCCACTGTTGAGTTACTTCCCTTGCCTTGTGTGTTTTGTTATGTTATGGGTTGCCTCCCTCTTATATGGGTTCTCACTCCAGCCGGTGCAACTGATGTTTCACTTTATGTTTATGAGCCTCACTCTGGGAAAACTGGCTTAATGCGTGTTCTTACAGTATTTCCCAGATTAGCCTGTGCAACCTGCAAAGGCAAATCAGGGATTTCCCTTTCCACTTTAAAGGTATTTTTGGTTTAATGGAAGTCTATTGTTAGCGAAAATCCAGTTTAGGCCGAAGTGTCATCCCTGATTAGTCTGTGCGATTCTTTCCAATGTTCACTATGTAAAGACTGCTTGTCTCCTTAAAGACCCATGTCACTGGCTTAAAGGTTAAGGTTGTGACCTTAGATGTCAAAGGTCAACTTTGTGCACAATACAACTGGTTTGGATTTATACTATCTATCTATCAATACTGTCCAAACTCCCCTTTTGGGTATTATTGACAGGTATACTCCATCAATTATCAGGCACTATGTGGAACCAGCTTGTCAAGCACGAAACCTGTATCCTTAGTTCAAAGGTCAAGGTCAACTTTAAAGATCGATGAAAAAATAAACATCATACTGCTTGTTCAGACTATAACTTCATTCTAACGGCAGTTTTAAAATAACTTTTATTCACCAGGTTGAGAGGACATGTTGCCTGCAAAGCCCGTGGCCAAATCGCAAAGGTATTTTCTCTAATGAATTGTTTTTTTGACATCCGCCTGGATGTGTTGCCAACAGGCATCAAGTTTGTTTAATTTATCTCATCCTTAATGCAGAAAATGTGCCGCATGAATATGTGATTTGACAGTTTAGTAGCAAATAATATTGACAAAAAAAGAGTAAGAACTTTTGTGAATTGATTAAACCTGCCTTTTCACAGCAATTTTATCACTTTTATTAGTTATCTTATGTAGGAATAGGGAGAAAATTGGCTTTTAAGTGTTAAAGTGTCACTTTTCGAAAGCACTATGAGTAGTTTAGAGTTTTTTCCTTTCATTTTTTTGTTGGAGCTTTTTGTTTAGTAGCCTTGAAAACTATATGCTCGATTAATGCATTAGGGGTTACAGCAGGTTGCTGTGAAATCATCCCTTACAAACTGTTACAAGGTCACGGGACAGATAAACATCATGAATGAATGAATGGAAAGAATCACGCAGTAATAAAGTCAGTAAAGTCGGTGACACTCCTCTCAGTGTACTGAATTGCGAAAAAAAAGGGGGGGGGGTAAACTACTTCGAGAGAGATTAGAGGAGACATTAAACAAACTTGTGGTTGTGGGTTTTAGGCCTCTAGACTCCGCTTAGTTTATGCATTGTCAGGAGTCAATGAGAATACAGGAGATGGGCCTTGTTAACCCCATTCTCTTCAGTGGACTGACTGGTTTATTTGGGTTAGTCGTGAATTTAAAGGGTGTTGTTAAACTGGTTTTGTGAAATGATTAAATAGACTGGTTGTGAATTAGGTCGATGTCTTTTTCAAAGGTTAGTGGTGTGTTTTATTCTATTTTCAGGATGCTTATATTTGAATATATTTGAACTGACACTTTAGATAGTTTTTGGCATGATGTCTAATTGTCTATCAATTGCGATGGCACTTCTCTGGGTCATATTATGTAAATCCTTTCTCATAAAAAATATTTCTCTTAATTTTGTACTTCATATGTTTGAATATGTTTAAATATTTATTTCCAAAGATAAAATATTAAAAATTGATGTACATTACCCCCCAAAAAAATGCTTCACTAAGCCATACTCTGGGAAAATGGGGCTTGATGTATGTGCGTAAAGTGTCTTCCTAGATAGGCCGGTTAAGTCTGCTCAGGCTAATCAGGGGCGAGACTTTCCGCTTTTACTGAATTAAAAAAACCCAGAGCGCAACAGAGGTTACAACATCTAAGTTAAAGAGCTCAGATAAGTGGACAATTGTAACATATTGGACACTCCTTGACAAAATTTGAGTTTGGATGAGATATTTAGATGTAATAATTTTAAATGACTCTATATTTTTTTTTGCATTTAATGATTTACCTTAAGAAATATAAATTAAACATATATTGGTATTTTACCAATATTAACCATAAACCGAGACGTATGATAGATTAATACTGGCATTATCAAATTCACAATTTTGGTTCATGTAATTGGCATTATGAAATTCACATTTGCTACATATAAAGCATTGCGAAATCTTAATTTAGGGGAAATCTGGACTATTTTTCTTGAGACAGAAAAAAAAGTCTCGAAACAGGCTACACATTAATTCAGTTATCAAAACCACACATTGGATGAGGACAATAAACATTCTTCAAATAAATCTTAATCTTTACAAATAAAGTATCGACCAATGAAAATCAGGCCTATTATAGCCCGAGAAAGAAAAAAGTAGTGTAACAGGTTACACATGGCTCTACTTTTCGAAACCAAACATTGGACAAATAACATTCTTCAAATAAATCTCAATCTTTGAACATTTATATTCGTCGTTAAAAAACTGGTTTTTGCAAACAAGGACATGTTTTCAAGGATTTCTAATTTTGAAAATAAGAGGAATTTGCATCAGTCATTTTCCAATGTGTTTGTGTTAGATTTGTGGATCAGCCAAACCATGAAACCAACAGAAATTAATATCCCACAAATAATAAGATTTTACAATAATGAAGTTTAACTCTTGAAATATTAATATATACTGAAGCCTAACCAACTTTGTCCCACTAAGACTTTGTGTTCCCAGACCACCCCCATGGCTCACACTCACAGATAGTCACATTATCATTTTCTGATGCACGTTTGTAATTTCCTCATTGGTAAGTCTGTAGTCCAGCTTGTCATCAACATTTGCCTATGAACACTCTAGAGTCCACATATTGGGCCACATTTATCTTCATGATCAGAACAATTGTCCCAATGATACCTTCAACCACTTCAAAACTGGGTCAAGTGGGGTCAAAAACTATATCACTTGGTCAATTTAAAGGAAAGGCAAGGGAATAATCTAGAAGTCACATTTTTTTTTGCTGAATCATCAAGAAATTTGCTCAGAACATTTGAACCAAAGATATTTTGGCCAAGTTCCAAATTGGTTCTGGTCCGTTGAATAACATAGCCGATATGGGGCGGGTAGTTTTCTGTATATATAATGGCTATAATAAATCCTTGTGCTCTAGAGGGCACATTTATTGCCCAATCTTTTTGCAACTTCCTTAAAAATTTCTCATAATGATATGTTTGAGTTTCAAAAATCTTTCAGTCTGTCGAAAAAAACACGGCCGCTAGGGGCGTTGCAGTTTCCCTTATATGGGTGTAGCAAAACCTTGTACACAGTAGAGGTCACATTTATTGCCCAATCTTCAAGAAACTTGCTCTAAACATTGTTCCAACAGATAGCTGGGCTCAGTGCGAATCTGGGTCTCATGGGCTAAAAATATATGTCTTGAGAACATATTAATCCATTTATGCCTAGTGGACTCTCACATCCTTCTAAATTGGATCAATTTATTTCCAAAATTAAGGATGTCTAGTATATTTATTTCTATATTTAGAATATATTTCTTACAGAAATTCCTGTAAGCAAACAGCGCAGACCCTGATGAGACGCCGCATCATGAGTTAAATCAAGAAAAAGCTTTTGTAGACTCCAGAGATTAAATATATTGCACAATCTGCTTGAAATGTGGTCAGAACATTTGTCCCAATTTATCTAAACACAGTGTGAAACTGTTTTAAGTGGGGTTAAAATCTAGGTCACTAGGTCAGGTAAAATAAAATGCTTTCAAACACTCCGATCCCATATTTGATGCCCAGTCTTTATGAAATTTGGTCATAGTATTGTCAAAATTATATTGGGCCAAGTACAGAAGTTGATAACATGGTGTCAAAAAAGGGTCAATAGATCAAATTAAAATAAAAGCTTGTGAACACTAGAGTCTCCATTTACTGCCCAATCTTCATAAAACTTATTCATAACAATCATCTTTATGATATCGCAGCCAAGTTCGAAACTGGATCATGTTTGGTATAAAACTAGGTCACTAGGTCAAAATTCAATGGGATTTCCATAATATTGAAGTTGCAGTGCAGTTTAATATAGGGCGTGAGCACAACACTGTTGAACGCTCAATATTAATACACACCAATCGGCGTGATTTTCAATTAGTTACTCAGCTACGTATTTGCTTCTCAAATTACTCAGCGATTGATGTCAAATACAAAAAGCAAAACACAAAAAAATACATTTTTAATAATTTATTCATTTATTTTATTTGCTATTCAAACTGTTGCTACCTCGTTCAAACCTTAGTAACTGTTACCTGCTATTCGTTATGTTCGCAACAGCCCTTTAAGTCTACGCTATAATAGGATGTAGTATTCTGGAAAAACAAACATGTCATCTTTTATGAATAATTACAATCAAACAATGAAATTTTCACAAATGAACAATTCTGTATATGTCGGAATGTTTTTCACTATTTTGGAGTGTTGAAATAAACGCAACCAACGTGATTTGAATCGCGCCAGGTTATTAGTAGAAAGACGGTAGATTACCTGTACAAATATGAGCAAAATTTGATAGTTCACCACTGCCAGTCAAATAACTAGTCTGGTTTAAGAAAACACAATTGTATTACTGATTTTTTAGGTCAAGTAGGGTTTGACCATTTGTATTTCGGTGTAGTAAAGCCAATATATACTACCACTAGTTCAGTTTTACAACAATTTATTTTCCTTTGGCTTTTGATCATCAGACAATTTGGTAAAGTAAAAAAATTGCCAGGCAATAATATGTGTGTACATGTAGGATTTTGGTGACCTATAAAGTGATTAAAAACTTACATAAAATAACTATAGTTTTATATGACTGAAATTTCATTTCAATAAGGGGGATTACTGCGTTCAATAATGGTATCACTAGGTGCTGAAATTGTATGTGGCAAGTCTGGGGCTCGAGCCTGGACCTCTAAGTATTAGGGCAAGTACCCTTGTGGCTGAGCAAACCGTGTCGCCACTCAACTTCTCCCTTTCATTGACAATGATAATGCCATAACAAAGGTATTTAATTTGATAATTTACTTATTCTTTTATTTATTGTTTATGTCATGTCATGACTTAAATTCAGGTACATTTATGTTATGTATTTTTTTTAATAAAAGCACAGATCATTTCTGTATGTATTAGTTCATTGCAGATTGTGAAAAATTCTGACAACTAGCACAAAACAAAGTAAAACTTTTTGTCATTTTCAAAGGTAATTTGACCCTCATTAAAAAAGGAATCTTTGAAACATGTAAACATTTCTGTTATTTAAAAAACGGTTTAATATAATAAGACAATAAAATACCATACATTTGTTTCTATTGTCATATATAAAGTATGGCAATTATTTGCACCGTTTTTATAATGCATAGAGTTTTAATACAGAATTTTATCAGTTTGCATTTGCAGATTACTTATTCAGAAGGATAAAATTTCGGTTAAATATACAAAGTTTGTATCCCAGTTCGGCACTTAATAGAACAAGGTTGGGTTCTTCGATAACACCCATTATTTAGCTGATATCAAATCGATATGGTTTTTGTAAGGATTATAAGATATATTGAAAAAATTGCTGAGTTCGCTGCTTTTTGCGGTCAACCATGGTAATCACTAAGATTAAGTTGCAAAAAGAAAATATTTGCTGATCTTTATGCTTTAAGAATTCAAGCGCTTTTTATTATCGATAAGCTTCATAAAAAATATTGTGAACATTAGATGTTCTTTAATTAAGATGTTTTTGATACATTATTCTTGATACGCTTTAATAATTAATTCGTGAAGGGGGAATAGTTGAAATTCCTTTTAAGATGTATATTTGTGTACCAATACCACCATTGATGTTTTGTGGCGATAAAACATGTTAGATATACTCCACTTTATACCGCGTTATGTTCATACAAACAAGGGGATGATCTATCATACAGTGTGTGAAGATTTTAAATCAGGTGAGATTTTTTTTAAAATTCATATAAATGTTGGAAATAGTGTTTAAATTCAGTTTTTGTGAGTGTTTGTTGCAAATTAGTACTTTTATTTGTAACTTTATAGTGCAGAAATACAATGTTTATTGCACATGTTAGTTTGTATGCAGAATGCTCATTAGGAATTCTATGATAAAACAGATACTTAAGTTTTAATGGTTTAAAATTGTACATTACATATATAAAAAATATTAAAAGTAAAGTACCTTAAGTTTTTAGTTTTGAGTTATTGCTGTGTAGTGATGTTTAATGCTACAACAATATGAGAGAGTTTCTGAAAAAAAAACAGCCACAGATTAATCAGGGACGAAACTTTCCTCCGATTTTTATGGAACTTTTGGCTTAAAGGAAGTTTCGTCTAAACGAAAATCCAGTCTAGGCGGAAAGTGTCGTCCCTGTTTAGCCTGTTCGGATTACGCAGTCTTATCTGGGATGACACTTTACTCGCACGTAATAAGGCTTTTTTTCCAGAGTGCGGCTCACACTGGTTGTTTATGTTTGCAGACACCCAAATAGTCTGTAACAAGTGAGTTTTATAGCATTTGAGAGGCCTCTGCCGAAGTTGTTGACTGTCATACCAGTTATTTTGTCGCTATTACAGCCTTAAACACTTGGGGAATAAAACTGAAACAAATGGTTAGTTAACCATATAATATGTTATAGTATCTTAAACCGTAATGCTTTACATTTTTTACAACATTTAATGTTATGTATCATTTTTTTGTACGGCCATTTTTCTGCTACCTCTGATTCAAGAAGGACATTTGTCTGTTACTGATATACATATGTGCATTTAGTACTTGGAAACTAGCTTATCGGGGCAAAGTGTGCATAAAGGTTTACTGACTGCCTTCATGATGATTGAAATTAACTAAAAAAACTTACAAAAATCGATATAAACAATCCCAAAAAATGTTCAGGGAAAGATTTTGGGGACCCATTCTATATCTTTTATATTGTTAACAAATCGCACTGCAGTTCACTGCAGTGCAGCGTGTTGTGATTAATTCACATTTTATTTCATTGAGAAAATTGGCTGTTTTAATGTCTTTCATTTATCTTCAAAGTGAATGAATATGGTATTCGAACGTTGCCTGCAGCAATATGCGAGTTATTTTAGGTTCGCATTTCTGTGGTTTTATAACAATCCGTTTTTGCATGAAATTAATGATGTATCGTCAGTAGGTAGCAGATGTTAGCATGGTAACTCAGACTGTGATAATTCGCCCCATTGGTGCAAAGAGGAATCATGTGACATTTAATTTCAATATCATATGGTGCCTTTTTTGCACCAAATGACAACCAGTTAAATACTGAATTATTTTAAGATAATTTTTGTTGTAAGGCAGGCCTTTCCCCATGATTTTTTTAAGGCACAGTGGCACATGTCGTGTATTGTTTGTCCAACTACACAAGCGTTAGTGTGATGAACAATAAAGGCGCGAAAAACTGGACCAAACTGAATTTAATTATTAAACAACCGTTTATCCGAAACACTTCTTTTGTAAATGCCTATACACAAAAAGCTGATTAGTACATGCTTGATTAAAACCGTTTATGCAATACATAAAACTGCTAAATATTTTCGAAACAGTATTAATATATTAATATATTAAATAAAAAAGTAAATCACGGCTTTATTAAAAGTGGTACAAACATACAATCTATTACATACACTGCCTATCAAAAATTTCACTAACATCATACAAACCAATAAGATTTGGTCATAATTAGCGAATACTTGTGATTTGTATACACAGTCCCATTTTCTTTCTACATGCTGTATAGAGGACACTGTTACCCACCAGCTGATTGGGGAAGGCGTGATTGGTCCTTAAGGCTTGAAAGCAGATGAGAATCAGTTCGGAACTTGCAAGCACTTGCAAAATTTTAGTTCACTGAATAACCCAGAACTGAAAATTTAATAGTTGCGATCAATAAAACAAGTGATGTAGCGAAAACAATTTGCAAAGTAAGGTACTGCGGCCCCATTGTGTTGAAAGCACCTGGGAAAAAGCCTGCCATGGTATATTTTCGCATGCCGTTTAAGGTTTTGTTCTTGTTGGACAACAACTTCTTGTAACCTTTTGTGTAAAATTGTATGAAAGTTAATATAAGGGCAGTTTTTTTTAATTGAACTCGTTGTAAAAATGTACTGATGTTTTAATTATTCTGCAACTAATTTGTGTTGCAATTTTATGTAGTTACGATATTTGTTTGATTAGGTAGGTATCCATTTTAAGTCATAAGTGATTCAAGAAATAAAATTAATATTTTCAAAAACATAATATGCAATATCTTTTTATAAGCCCGTTTTTTCAAAACGGGATGTATTATAGTTTACCCTTGGCAGGCGGCGGGTGGGCGGAGGCGGTGTCCACAGCAGTGTCCGCTCTCTAATTCAAATAGTTTTAATCGGGATCTTTACCAAACTTGGTCAGAAGTTGTATCTAGACAATATCTAGGTCAAGTTCTAATATGGGTCATGCCGGGTCAAAAACTAGGTCACGGGGTCACTTAGTGCATTTCAAGGATAACGGGCATATCTTGTGACAGTTGGCACNAAAAAAAAAAAAAAAAAAAAAAGAAAAAAAAAAAAAAAGAAAAAACTAGCGATAATGTTCACTGTTATTTTCCACAATTGAAACAGCTATTACCAGTTTAAAATCACTGATATTTCCCCGATATCAACCAAACGAAAGTATAAAATAAATAAATTAAGGTTTCATAATGTACAAGATCTAAGTAAGAAAAAAATTGTTATGGCTGATAGATCGACCACTCAGGCAATAACTCGTCTTTGCATGTCATTAACTAGTGACTTTGACTAGAGTAACATTGATCATTAGTTAGTTTAGCCTAGCCAACAAGACTAACATTTGAGCCTTGCTTTGGGAAAACAGGGTTTAATGCTTGTGCTTAAAGTGTTGTCCAATATTAGCCTGTGCAGTCTGAGGACCTGTTGTCCTCGATTCTTACTTTAATTATGCTGACAAAAGTTGCTACCCATAAATTGTTATGTATATTTATAGAGTTCTTTCTTCTTCTTCTATATAAATGTTGAGATAAACTGGTTATGTTAATTGCATATAATACATATGAAGCATACACACATGCATTGACGTCACCAATACAGATCTACAATGCTGTATATTGTTGAGTTTTGTTTTCATACCACAAAAGCATTCACTTTAAATCATTAAACCTCAGACATTCCTAAAGTAACTGGGGGCATTCAAAAAATGATATATGGGCTTTAATTATTCAACAACACACACAAAACTGTTAATGGTTGGCTTTCATTAAATTAGGTTAATTAATTTAAGTCTGAAATTTCTCACATGAGGTGCCCATCTGACATTTTGAAATGATTAACATGCATATTATATCTGCAGCTGTGCTTTAACTGCGTTTTTGGAATATTTTGAGTGCTTTTGACTTTTTAGCTTAAAATTGTCAGTTTTAATAAATCAAAGGACATGTCCTTTGTCATTTTAAATGGAAAATGTATAGTTTAATTGATTTATAAGCTTTGTCAGAATTATTTTATTAAGAAATTGCTTTGTACATGTGGAAATGCTGGTTTGTCCCTTTCTTAATTTAGTCTTATTGGTTTTTTGTTAAGCCCAAACGCCTGCCAAATTATTTCATTTGATGATTCATTACAAATGAGCCTCTCTCTGGGTAAACAGGGACGACACTTTCCGCTTTTATGGCATTTTTCGTAAAAAATTACTGTAATTGACGACAATCCAGTTAAGACAGAAAGTGTCAGCCCTGATTAGCCTGCAGACTGCACAGCCTAATTTTGGAGGGCACTTACGCACATGCATTAAGCCCCGTTTTCCCAGAGCTAGGCAAAAATGAAAATAGATGGTGCTTACCAGCAAGAAATCTCATTGGCTCATATTGATGTTCAACGTCTTAACAAGTGCTCCTTTGCCAGGGCCAGCACCTCAAGTTAACATTTTTAACAACTTGAATTTGTTCTTTCTATTTTCAGTACCAAAACAACCCCAGCAATACCGGTGGTGCTTCGCCAAGCCCAAATGTTTGAGGTAAGATTCTAGGAAACAAGACGTTTGACTTCACAAAACCACCCATATAATTAAACCCTTTTAATTTTGTTTCTGTAGTACTAGTAAATTGAGCTGCATTATGGGAAAACTGGGCTTAATGCATGTGCCTTATATATTCTCCCTGATTAGCCTGTGCGGACACTTCCCGCCTTGATTGGATTTTCTTTTAGAAGAGAATTTAGTCCTGTGACAATAATTTTCTAAAAAAAAACAAGGACATTTCTTAGTATTTATTCTCTCAAAATCATACAAGGGGCATTTAAACTAATAGAAAAATTGTCATAGTGCTTTATTCTTAAAACTTTAAAGAATCAGTATTATTTTCCTTTTCAATAGTGATATGAACATTTTTTTAATTCATAGGGTGTGTTATTCATAACCTGTGTAACATGGAGCTTAAAAACAACATCCTCACTCTGCATAATATAATAACTTGGATAGTGGTTACATCCCATCTAAACTTAATACAATTTCCGCCCATTCAAGACTAAGTGTTCCCATGGATTTATAGCGCATTCTTAGTTTCCTTCAATTCAAAACGCCTACGCGTAAATTTTCATTCATAAATAATCAATTTCAGTTTGTCCATTTTGCTCACAGCTCAGTATAGGCTTCGTTATATAAAATGTATTTTATATAAAACCATAAATCGGTCAGGTGATCATATAGCTCGCTGGAGTTTTCTGCTCCCAGATTAAAGCAGACGACATGAATGAAGTTAGGGAAAAGCAAACTGGGTTAAAGATAAAAGTGTATTAATACGTTTATGTAAAAGTACCAGGGGGACTTTTCATGGGCTGAACATGTAGTCTGTTTAATGCATCATAAAACTTGAGGAATGTCGTTCAGTAGGCCTGTGAATGGTGGAAATTTAACACAGGAAAGATAGATTATGTGGCTTTATAGATGTATATAGGCAAGATGGTTTATACTGAACGAAACTGAAAGGCCGTACATAACATTTTAATAATGTAAACCTCAAAAAAATGCTATATCAGGCCATTAAGAAAAGTATGCCCTAAGTATGCATTAAATATTCATGGACTTCGGAATGGCTTCAGATAAAACTTCTGAATTTTAAGTATGAGAGTTTATTATACAGTCATGTACTATATACAACTTATCCTTGTCCCTCACATATGATTTGGTAAGAAGAAATGATTTAAGTTTAGGTAAAAAAAGTTTGCCTGTGGAAACGTGAGGAGTTAAATTAAATCTTAACTACGCAAAAATATTTTTAAACTCTTTAGGGAAAAGTTTGAATTACGTTTGAAATCTGAAAACAAACAGTAGACTGAAACTCGCGGGCATTGATTTGGATGGATTTTTGTTTGGCAAGCATGTTGGTAAATTTGTCAGAATTGTCTATTGAAGTTAAATTGTCTAGAAACAAAGGGTTACAATCTCAACTAAAAAAACATAGAAAACTAACATTTATGTTTCAATGAAAAATACAGATTTCAAATGATTTTTTTTTTTTTATGATAATTATGTGACTAAAATATTGAGAAACAAAAAGGTTATCGGTTTATTCTAAAAAATTGTATACTATTTGACTTATGTAACTATTAAGATGTAATTTTTAAGAATAAAGATACATGTAGAATTTCAGACCACTTGGCAGTATTGTAACTACCTGTATTTAAGTATTATATACATTGTTTAGATATTGAAACTTTAAATTAAAGAATAATAATGGTGTAGTTTTATCATTTATAATACCCATTATATCTGCTGCAATGCTGGTTTAAAGGTTTAAGGGTTTATTCTGGTAAAGTTGTAAATACCTGTCTACGTCAATCTGGTGCAAAATGAATAATTATATTATATGTATTAAAACTTGAAGAATATTTAATATCAAAGATTGTTAATCGCATGATTTGAAAACAAATTCTTAATTCAACCCATTAACATAGGGATCATTTTATACCACAGGACATGTGCATACATAATTAATACATTAATGTTCTGTAACGCAGTAAGGCTATTAAGCTATAGCAATAAAATTCCAATCACCAAACAGCCCATCTTGGAAACCCTCAACACATACAAAACACACCCATTGGTGATTTCAATATCGATCTTAGCAGTTTAAATTATCGGTATGTCTTTGAATGAAATTGATCTTGTAATTTAAGGAGTATTGATCAACTGGGGGTATGCGGATGGCTTGAGAAACTTATCGCGTTTGGAGTTAGTAAGCAGATTACTAGCATTCCTTCATTTTTGGATCAGGATTAATGCTTTTTTATGCAGCTGCGTTGTTTTAAGGCAACAGTTAATGTGTTGGAACGGAATAGAAAAGTGCAGAGTCAGCGAGATTTTAAAGGTGATTTTATCTGAGATGTTACCATAAAAAGTATGCGAGATTTTCCTGCTAACTTTAAATCAATTTAATGATAAATTAAACATGAAATGGAGATTTTTTTCACATTTTTGTACTATCTTTAACAGAATGTACATTGTATTATCATGTTCTTGACACAAAATGGGGAGAAAAAAACAGCAGTAAATCCTCGTTTATTTGCTTTTTGTTGAAAAAAAGAGTACATAAAAACGTTTGCTACTTACAAACTTTACTGGTGAATTTATGTAATTAAAATTAACATTTTACACCATAATAACGAACATCAAATTTTGATCGTCTTTGCTGTCTGCAGTTGTATGTTACACATTATGGGTTACACCTCACCATAATTTTCTGAACCACAGTAATGTTTCTTCGTTCTACCAACACACATTCTGTGAACGCATTCCTAAAAGGCATGTGAACGCATTCCTAAAAAGCATGTTTTTTCATTTGTATTTGATATAATGTGCCAAAAATAATGCAGTCTTGATGCAATCCCAGCATTTGCAGAATGCTTGAGAAGATAAGGAGATATAAGTTTCCATTCTTATTCCATTCTTGTGGGCGAAGTCGATACATACATCAGGTGATACCGATTTTTTTTTAAATATATTTTTTATCATAATTATGTTACATTAAAAAAGGAGTATTATGTCATACATTTTTTATCAATACGTTTTAGTGTACTTGCATCAAGCATTCCCCACCCACTTGTAGAGCATGGTGATCACATGAGTATAACAGTATACTTTATTTGGTGAACAGTATTAATATAATGTAATGTTTTTGGGGTGAAAAATACTAAAAAATGCAATGTGTTCTCTTCCTGGTAATGTGCATTGTGCTTTACACATAATTTACAGCTACCACAAATACAAAACATCTCATGTTTTTGCATNTTTCCTTGAACTTGCATGCGAGAGGATGGTTTGTGAAAGGTTAATATCGTGTGGATATTATCATGTACACAAAAAACACCACACACACACTCACAAACTAAGAAAGAAAGAAAGGTTATTTTTATTTAAGCCTTTTACGAAAACAAATAAAAGTAAAGTCATGAGTGCTTGGGGTGTTAACATGTATGTGATAATTAATCCATAAAATAATTGTCCTTAATGACAAATAATCATGAAAATTTGTGATGAAAATTAGTTTTATAATAAAAATTATATTGTCTTAACAGCCAACAAGCACAACCTATTATATTATATTTACAGTATTCATTAACAGCAGAAATGAAGTAAATTATTAATTATTGTAAGAAATGAAAGTAATTTCCCTTGAATTTTCACAGCCTGATCAGACTTCACCAAAAATAAGTAATTTTCATCAAGCAGCCATGTTATTTTGAAGCAATTTTACAAGAGGAATATTGAAGTATTGGCAGCACGCTCAATGAATGAAGTGTTAATTGATAATACTAATTACCTACAAGCGTAAATTGTTGTATTTGAAGTTATGCCAATGTTATGAATATACGACATGAATCATGCATTCTTCCGTTGGCATTTTATCAGTGTTTTATTGTGAAAAACTCCATACTATTTAAAGTACATTAAGTAGGGTCATGCATTGTTTTTTATATATCCGAGTCTGGCCATTAAAAAATGTAAAACTACCATGAAATATAAGGGTTTTGAAAAGAACAATTTTATGCCCCCTCGGAGTGAGAGGCATTAAGAATTGTACTTGTCTGTTTGTCCGTCCGTCTGTCAGTAAGTCCCAAATCTCATGTTTTGAACTCCTCTTTAACCACTGGGTGGATAGATCTGAAACTTTCACATTTGAATGACCTTAATATGTCGATGATTGTCAAGAAAGGATTTCCGCTGTGATGATTTTGGGTAGAATTATGGCCCTTTGTCTGTTTTTCCAATATATAATATATAGCTACTGAAGCTGGTGTTTCAACTCCTCTATAATTACTGGGTGGATCTTGCTCAAAATGTCAAAGATGAATCACCTTAATGTGTAGATGATTGTTTAAAAAGGAATTTAGGCTTCAACGATTTAGTCAGAATTACGGGCTTTCAACAGTTTTCCCACCAAAGAATGTACAGTCCTTAAATGTAGAATTTGTGTTTCCTGTTGAACTTCTGGGTGATCCACACATAAACTTTCAGGGCTGAATGACCTTAACCCATTTATGCCTAGGGGACTCTCCCATCCTTCTAAATTGGATCAATTTATTTCCAAAATTAGGGATGTCTAGTATATGTATTTCTATATTTAGAATATTTCTTACAGAGCAAACAGCGCAGACCCTGATGAGACGCCGCATCATGCCGCTTCTCATCTGGGTCTATGCTGTTTGCCAAGGCCTTTTTTCTAGACGCTAGGCATAAATGGGTTAATGTGTAGATGATCTAAAGAGAGAAATTTTGGCTGTGACAAGTTTTGGCAAATTTTCTCTTTGTCTGCTTTTCTGTTTAGAAAGTTATAGTCCGGAAATTTAGTGTTTTCAACTCCTCTAAGTAATGGGAGGGTAACGCTCAAACTTTCACAGTTGAATGAGTCTTAGTTGTAGATGATAGTTAAGAATGGAATTTTGGCTTTGATGACTATTGGAAGAATTATCGCCCTTTGCCTGTGTTTCCACTATAGAACATTATTCCAAAATTGTGTCTGTTCAACTTCTCTAACTGGTTTGTGGATTTTCCTCAAACTTTATCAGCCGAACCTGTCGATGATCATAATGGAAGGAATTTGGAGTCCCAACAAATTTTGCGGTTTGACTTTTTGTCTGCTGCAGAATATATGGTGGATTTGTATATGACAAAACATGCGTTGTGGGAGCATCACTACAGTCTTTGACACATTTCTAGTTCTACATGTGATAACAATACATGGCAAGGGTTGATTGGAAAATTGGTGTAACTTTTTTAACTTTGATCGATCAGACATATCAGGGTTGCAATAGATGTTTTTGACCACATTTTTAGTTGTATATATCCAGTATAATTATAAACAAGTTTGTTTATTTTAGTGTCATATAAATATTTAGACATCAGCATTTAAATTTTGACAGAAACAAGCATTTACATTGAATTGATATCCCCCGCCAATTAAAAACAATAGTGACAGAAGACAATGCCAATTTCTTTAAAATTAGAAGCAACTTGTATCAAACTTCACACTTTTAAAATTGGTTCCTGTAACCAAACATTTTTGTACAGCCTTACCAACTTTTATGCATATGTTGTTTTTTTATCATTTAAATGGTAAGTTACTTAAACTGAACATAGTTGTATGGCCTTACAGACATTATTGAAGTAAGGTTCAAATTTCCACGAAAGGAATGTTGCACTGATTACCTTAATACATACAAAACTGAAGGGTTGCTTTTTATACGCCTGTTTTTAGCTCACCTGAGCACAACGTGCTCATGGTGAGCTATTGTGATCGCCTTTTGTCCGTCGTGCGTCCTGCGGCGTCAACATTTACCTTGTTAACACCATAGAGGTCACATTTATTGTCCAATCTTCATGAAACTTGGTCAGAACATGTGTCCCAATAATATCTTGGACGAGTTCGAAAATGGTTCTGGTTGGTTGAAAAACATGGCTGCCAGGGGGCGTGGCAGTTTTCCTTATATGGCTTTAGTAAAACCTTGTTAACCCTCTAGAAGTCACATTTTTAGTCCAATCTTCATGAAACTTGGTCGGAACATGTGTCCCAATAAAATCTTGGACAAGTTCAAAAATGGTTCAGGTTGGATGNGGCTTCCGGGGGGGGGGGCGGTTGTCCTTATATGGCTATAGTGAAAACTTGTTGACGCTATATTAGCCACATTTATTGGCCAATCTTCATGAAACTTGGTCAGAACATTTGTCCCAATGAAATCTATGCAGAGATTGAAACTGGGTCATATGAACTAAAAAACTAGGTCACTAGGTCAAATATATAAAAAAAATAACATGTTAAAAGTCACTTTTTTGGTCCAATCTTCATGAATCAGCTTGCATTTTTTCAGAATAGTCTAGTTCCTTTTGCTCTCAGGTGAGCGCCTTAGGGCCTGATGGCCCTCTTGTTTCAAAACGGGACGTATTATAGTTTCTCCCTTGGCGGGCGGGGTGTCCACAGCAGTGTCCGCTCTCTAATTCAAATAGTTTTCATCAGATCTTCACCAAACTTGGCCAGAAGTTGTATCTAGACAATATCTAGGTCAAGTAATAAGATGGGTCATGCTGGGTCAAAAACTAGGTCATGGGGTCACTTCGTGCAAACGGGCGTATCTTATGACAATTGGCACTCTTGTTAGAAAATGTGTTCATAAAACTTCTAAATTTAAATATCTTCAAGATTAAGTAATGCATTTAATTAAATGCTTTTTGGTTTGTTAAAAAAAATGTCTGGTGTTTTATAAGTATATTTTAACAAAATGTGTCAATTGCATATGTTACTTATATATGTATAATATGTATTATTATTTGTTATTCTAAATTATGTACTGCATAAATTTATAGTATTTAATATAATGATTAAAATGTCTTTACCGTGACCTTTATACTAGTGACATTCTATCTTTAACCTTGATCTTTTCTATCAAGGTCAAAGGTCAAGTTTGTGTTATTTAATATTTTTGTTGATTTTTTTAGACCATTAATCATTTATTATTATTGAGAATATTTGTAAAATATTATTTTACAAATGGTATTATACTTTTTTGTCATCTTTGACATTTTAAATGTTGCCAATATATTTATAATCATTATCTTTACTTCTTCCTAAAAAATCCCCATCTAATCTTCACCTAAAACAAATGTAAGGTTATGATTGCACTATTTATGATCAAGAGGACTATTTTGTTTTGTTTTTTCATATCAGCAAATAAAATAAGACCAATTATGAAGTGATTCATCCTCGTTTTAGGAAGAACACCATTTATATCTAAATTTTAGAAAACAAAAATACCACATATTAAAAAGGATGGTTTATATATTTTAAATTTGACGAAATTAAAGGGTATTTTTTTTAATGATAATGTAATTTCAGACTTCAAAAAGGATGTTCTTGAAAGAATGTAGGGAATTTTATATTTCAAGCTATTGAATTTAAGTTGATCCGTACTTCCTGATGGTTGTAATTTATTCATATGACTGTATCCAGGTTATGGTGTCATTGTCGTTCACGTGCTGTTATATCACATGCATGGTTTTGAGGGTTGGGTTTTTTTTTTATCTGTCTCAAAATTTAAATATTAATAATGCTCATAATTGAACTGATTTACACTTTTTGGGAAAAGTTCATCAGATATTTACTATCTGTAAACAGATATTACTGGTATTAGCTTACATAAATATGGTAACACACTGACAATACCTTGGTAACAATGCTAGATTATTGTAATGCTGTTTTCAAATCTGGCATTATACTGACAACTCACATTTAACACCCTGTTAAAACTGGTGATTGTATAAAATCAAATGTGTCGTGTTCTGAGAAAACTGGGCATAATGCTTGTGCGTAAATTGTCATCCCAGATAAGCCTGTGCAGTCTGCACAGGCTAATCAGGGACGACAATTTCCGCTTTTATGGAATTTTTCGTTTAAATGATGTCTCTTCTTAGCGAAAATCCAGTTTAGGGGGAAAGTGTCGTCCCGGATTAGCCTGTGCGGACTGCACAGGCTAATCTGGGATGACAATTTAGGCACATGCATTTTGACCAGTTTTCTCAGAACATGACACAAATTGGCAATGAACTGGAACAAAAGAAAGAAAAAAAAAGCATGGTAAAACACTGACAATACATTGGATTTACACTGCCAAAATACACAATTTTGGTAAGGGAAGGCAACAAGGTGATGTCTGTATTATTGGTGTTATTTCAAAACGTGCCTGGAGCCACAAAACCTGTTTACTGGGTTAGTTAGGTCAGAGTAATTTAATAGCCATTACAAACTTGCTGGTCAGTTGGTGGTCAGTTTGACCTCACCACACTTAGGCCACACTCAGGTTGGGGAGTAGTTGTGTCTGGCCTGTGCAGGAGTGTGCTATCTGACCTATGGACGGCTATTGTAGATAGGGGGCTGTTGCACTGAGCTTTTATGGGCTGCATAAGACCTGTCCATTTTCTGGCCTGAGTAATAAAATAGCTGCAATTAAACATGGTGTGGGGTTGTTACTGACATGAGTAGGAAGTAAAGAACTATTTAGGTTGTGGGGAACTTATTAAAACTGAGAGAAGTTACTTGTTTGTGTTTTATTTTCCTATAGTTGCCTATTGGAAGAGAGTTTTTTGGGAAGTTTGACGTATTTTTTTATGGGAATTTTGTGCTGAATTTTCTTGGAATTTTGAGTCAGGGATATGTTGTTATATGAGGAATACCAGCCTGGTATGATGACTGTTGTGTCATGGTGTTCAAGATGGAGTTACTTTCATTGGAACAAAATATATACTTACAACATGATTTAATAAATGGATACAATAATGTTTATCTTCTATTCTTTTGATGATAGAATGTAAGATTAATGCTGTTAACCTGTTGTTGAAGATACATGTACATGTATTCTTGCATTTAATTTTTGTGCTTCTATTTACTTTCACTTTATGCTAGACTGGGCGATTGATGCTGAATTGAGTATGGCATAAAAATAAATGGATGACTTTTTTAATACCTCAGACTTATAACAAATTTAACCAATTGTTGGGTACTGATTTTACAACCATGTAGTTTATTTTAACGATAAATTCGGTGAATATTGTTAAAAATGAGTCTGGCTTTGTGAAAACGGGGTTAAATGCATGTGCGAAAAGTGTCGTCCTGGATTAGCCTTTGCAGTCTGCAAACTGGATTGGGTTAGGGTTTAATCTAAACTTGGATTCTCGCTAAGAAGAGACTTCCTTTGAACGAAAAATGCCATAAAAGCAGAAAGTATAGTCCCTGATTAGCATGTGCAGACTGCATAGGCTAATCTGGGACGACACTTTTCGTAAATGCATTTAACCCCAGTTTTCATAGAGCCAAGCTCAAACAGGTTCTCAAAATGTGTAAAAATTACTGCTTTCAGGCGTTTGGGAAGGTAATCAAATATCCAAAGTTGAAAGCCTTGTAAAGATGAAAAGACAGGATGAAACAACAGGAATAGGAAACAAAAGGATGATGATGAGTGACCATGCTAGACAGTCATGGGAGGACAGCGACCAGATGAGAAACAGTTTTTGCCCTGGACCAAAGAAAATGTTTGCTGGCTGTCCATCAGGAGATTAGATGTTAGATGAGAAGACATTACAAAGGTGGACCATGTGAAAGCTGTGGGTTCATGGGGCCTGTCACAGAACTGGTTCAGCCAGCTTTCGTAACCATGGAGTTGGTCAAATAAATCATAAGGTAAATGTTTTTCTGGCCAGCCATTTATTGCTATTATTTTTTTATTTATTTAACCCTTTGCATGCTGGGAAATTTGTCGTCTGCTAAAATGTTGTCTGCTTAATTTCTAAAATTAGCATTTTCTTCGATTTTTTTTCAAAGAATACTATCAGAATAGCAAACAGTTTGGATCCTGATGAGACGCCACGTTCTGTGGCGTCTCATCTGGATCAAAACTGTTTGCAAAGACCTTCAAAATCCGGTTCCAGCACTCAAAGGGTTAAGTAACAAACGCAAAGTATTTTTGTTTGAGTGTCAATTCAACTTAAGCGTAATATATATCTCTTTTGGTATCACAATGCTTCTGAAAAAGACTCAGTTTATAATACCGTTATTGCCCTTGGAATGGTTGTCATAATCATCATTAGCATCAGCACCAAAGCACCAACAGTAACAACAGAAGCAGCATCTTTTTGCACTGGTTCTATCAAATATCTACTTTTGCTTGTACATAGCCCATGATTACAATGTAATGGGAAAGAAAGCTCTTGCTTCATTATTTTGCCAATGGAAATCCGATTCAATGGTAGTTAATTGTGTTTTCATTGGGAAACATTGTGATGGTTTCTCATATTTGATTGTATGTTTGTTGTATCAAAATGTTTGCAAACGAATGACTGGACTTAACAAATGAGGTGTGCTCTATTTGAACAGCGTTGATAACTTATTGGTAAAAATCCAATTAACACCTTTTGTAGTGTTTGAACTCTGTAAATATGATGGCTAGCAGGGGTGGTCTGAGGCCAGAGTATTTGGTGTCATGAGGCTACCCTGGGAAAAGTGTACATGAACTGGGGCTCGGGGTCAATAAGGTGAAGGTCAAAGCTAAGGTCATTGTCTGTCTGGAGTGAAATGAATTTATATGAAATGTCAATTCCGGATTTGGCATGCACAAAATGGCCTGCGCTCATTGTTAAGGTATGATTGATGGCTAGATTGTCAACTTCATTCAGAGGTTGGAGGCAGTGGGGATGGCCCTTAGTAAAAATGTTGAGATGTGCGAGCAAAACTGTTGTATCTAAAACAGAAATGTTGAGCACATACAACTGTTCTGCATTTACATCGTAAGAAATGCAAACCAGCATTCCTGCATGCCTTATCTCGACATGAGAATCTGAAGAGGAGTACACTGGGAGGGGAATAAATGACTGCCCACCAAAAGCTTTCCCACAGAATGATAGGCAGTTTAAATCTGCAGCTCTCTCACATTTAGAGAAATTGAACAAAATTGAAAATAATAAGAATAAAGATGTTAATTCAGTGTCCTAACAGGAAATTTACTGTTTGGTGGTTAATTGAGTTTTAATGAGGAGATTTGTTTGATGTTATCATTGAACATGACTGGCTTGATCGTGATTTTTGTGATGACAATGAACATTACTATTTTTTGGACGTTCAAAAGTTCATACATTTGAATCAATATTTTTATAAATTGAATATTCAAAAAGAATATTCTGATATGATTTTAGGATTTGTTACCATTCCTGGAATTGAGCAGTTTTGTTTATTAAGCCTTTTAAGACTGTGAAATAGTCAAATATTGCTGAACTTCAACCTTTCACATCCGCCTAGGACAGTAAATCAATATACTTAAATTTTGTAAATATGCAAACATCATTTTTGTCCAATCCCTGGGGAAAATGTAATGATATTTGATAGCTTGACATTTACGTTTTCAAGCAAAATATGAAAGCACCCCTCAAATTATCCGTTAACATTATCCTCGGAAACACAGTATTTGCCCTGGAAACCAAACAGGCATCTAGGAAGATGGTTTTTAGGCAGACCTTAATGTTTCTAGGAAGATGGCATTTAGGCAGACCTTGTATTTATTGATTGATCAAAGGAATGTCTGCCCTATAAATATGCAGCTCCATTTCAGGACCATTATGGTCGTTGTCCAGGGCACAAGTGGGTGCTGTCTGCCTGAATAATTCATTTGGCGTAGGCCTGGCCTTTCTATTTGACACTATAGCGTCTTGTGGTTTTTAGCTCAAATTGTCCTTTTCGAAGAAAAAGCATGCTTTTCTACTTGCCACGGTGTGTTGTTTAGATAGTTTCTCAGGAATTCCTGGAGGGATTTCATTTAAATTTAAAAAATGTATTCCCAATATGGAAATAACCTCATAAGCCGAATAGTATAATTCTGGATTCTGTCAAAATTACACTTAAAAAATTGCAAAGAGACCAAATAGACTGTTATAATGTTTGTGGTAAGTTAGTTTCTCAGGAATGCCTTGAGGAATATACTCAAACTTCGAACAGTTATTCCCCATATTGAAACGACTCTATAGGCCATTTTTTGCAACTATAGTTTGCAATTTGTCATAAGTAAGGGCCTTTTTACTCTGTGAATTTTTACATATTAGCTATCAAGACAAGTGCTCATCAAACAAAGATATCGCATTACACTTTATATGTAGATACCTTGTATCAAGACCCCTAACAGATGAATGGGGTCAAGGTCACTGTTACAGAAAATATCAAAAGGAATTCCACTTAATTCATAGATCCCAAATTGAGTTTCTGTAATGAAACATCATAAACTAATTACCTCCTATCCAGACCTAGCTTTGAATTGCATATGGGGTTGGTGGGGTCAAAGTCATCTTTAGTTTAAAGAAACAATAAATTCTGCTAAATAACTGAAGAATACATTTGGCTATTGAAATGAACCTGAATGATGCCTAATATCTAGTCCTTAATAGGGTTTCATGTGGCATGCATAAGGTCAAGGTCACTATTAAAATAGAAAAGGGATTCTGCTTGTAACTAAAAAACAAATTTACAGCTCTAGTTGTAAGTACATTTTCTTTCATCAAAGGGGAGCAACTCTTACTGTTTTGCCCATGTTTGTTATGCGGAAACTGAGTAATCTCCCATGCAGAAATTGTAACTGGATTGAATGTGGAAAACCTAACATTCTTGAAGCATTGACACAAATAGTTAAACATACTGACCTCGAGTGTTTTAGTTATTAGTGTGTGTCATTTTATCTATTGGGATTCTTAAAGAAACTTTCAAAGTTAAAGCGTGGGTTTGTTTTTCAATTTTATCCCTTAAATTCAGCCTATTTCACCAGATTCACCAGACTCTTGTTCCAAATTGTCAACAAATGAATTATTTCTGCGGTAGACATTTGATTGTTTTCTAGAACTACTAGACTATTTACAAAAGAAACTTTTGTAATTAAAAACACAAAACAATGTTCCAATTTCAAGAAGTTTTGATTTCTTTTCTTAATATACACTTATAGACTGTTTGAGGGAATTCTTTGTTGGAAGGTCCGTTGGGTATTATTGATATGTTCAGTGCGTTACGTTAATGAGGTATCAACATGTGATCTTGCAGTAAAACATGCAATAATGACTCCAGAAAATATTTTCGTCTGGAACTGGCGAACAATTGACTTCTCTTACCAAGAATCAAGATTCTTATGGAATCATTTGTATATCTGGTCCCCAAAGGGAGCGGACTATTTTTTTTACAGACCAACAGCAGACAACAGGCCACAAAAAACTGTTGATTCAGCAAATGGCAAACAATATATATGTGCTTTGATATATTTAGTAAAACAAAAAAACAATTTTGAAATTGTGTTGAAATATTTTCTTTGGTAAAAAAAGTAGTTCTTTAAAATTGAAAACTTTAATTTGCCCTTTTGGTTAATGCCAAATGGTAAAAATGCTTGAGTGTACTTTTATTAATATAATAATGTAACAATAAAACATTTCGAGTGAATTTGACTTCTTGTGTTGAAGTATAAGAATATTATATTGCCTGACTGTGTTTTTGACAGAGTATGAATGACAGTCCCTTCTGTTAAGGTCACTCTCAACTGTTTTAGAAAATGCATGCACTGGAAAGGTAAAGTCTATGCAAAATATTGTCATAAAGACTGTAAACAGGAGGATATGACAAAATATTGTCATAAAGACTGTAAACAGGAGGATATGACCAAATATTGTCATAAAGACTGTAACAAGGAGGATATGACCAAATCGTTAGCTAAATTATATCCATTATGTATAGGATTGACCATACAATCTTTCGAAGGACTTTGCAGCAAAGGACTTGGGTCAAATAGAGCAAAGTAAAGCCTTTCTTTAACAGGCCTTAAGAACTGTGACATCATAAGCCCCTTTGGAAAGATTTTGATTATTGCAGAACTTTCAATTTTAAGTGTTTTATAGCTCAGTTGAGGAAAACAGAACTCTTCTGTTTATATGTGATGCATTTGGCTTCTTGTAATTCTATATTGCTTATTTAAAACATGTCCATATATTTTATTGTAAGTTAATATAAAAGCTAAATGTACAATGCCAGATATTGTAGCAACCAGTATGTATGAGTTAAACTTGATGTTTCTTTTCAGTCCTCAACATGCTGTATCTGGATCAACCTGAATTAGTGGAACCAAATCAAGTAAAGGGAGGTAATTGCTGGTAAGTGGATAACAGATTTGTATAGTCTGCACAGGCAAATTACTTTACACTTTTATGGTGTTTTTGTTTAAAGAAAGTCTGTTTTTAGTGTTTTGAGTGAAAATCCAGTCTAGGGGGTAAAATTTCTTCCATTATTATCCTGAGCAAACTGCACAAGCTAATCTGGGAGGGCACTTTACGCACATGTATTTGGCTCTCTTTTTTTCTCTCAGCTTGGCTCATATATAAGTTTTCATGCAGGAATCCAGTCAATTAATGAAGTGTGTCCCACTAAAATACTGGAGCAGTGAAATCAAGGTTACAATATACTAAATAATTGAGTCATGAAGGGCTATACTCTCTAAAAAAAACATCATATTCTACTCAAAAGCATGTTTTACTCTTAAGGCTGTTGTTCTGGTTTAATCGTTTGGTGATATTGATAGGGTAAGCATAGGTGTTCACTACTTGATCCCTGAAATATGATAAAGTTAGAGCTTTAAGTAAAAAATGGCACTGAAAAAGGTTACAATCCACTAGAAAATGGCTGAAAAAAAGAAGGTGCAAAAACAGTCGATTTTGATTTGTGTCAAACTCTTTTTTGGTTTGAACATGACATATCTTTTTTATTGCTTCAATCGATTCAGCTTAGAATGCCCTTTAAGAAAAGGTATGGTTATGGGGGTTTCTGTGTGCAAAATGTTGCATTTATTATCGCTTAAAGTTGTCGCTTTTACATTGAATTATACAGGAAAAACATTTAGTATATTGTGACCTCAACAGCTTGTGAAACATTTCGCCTCCTTGGTGCAAAAAGGTACCATGTGACATTGAAATATTATGTCACATGGTATTTTTTGCAGCAATCTGGCAAATTATGCACAGATAAAACACTCTTCTATAAATAAAGAAAACAGTTACTGCCTGGGATTGATGATAATACAAATACAGAGCAAAATGACATCACTATTTTGTGTTTCTTTGCTGTAAAAATAGTGTTGAATATACCAACATTTTTCAGATGGGATTTTATCTGGTTAATACGTTAATGCAGCTTGAATGATGGGATTTAATAATATATTGGAATTGTGTTCATTGTACAGGAGTGTCTCATATAGTCAAAGGTTCATCAGCAACCTTTAACCCTTTGAGCGCTGGAACCGAATTTTGAAGGCCTTTGCAAACAGTTTGGATCCAGATGAGACGCCACAGAATGTGGCGTCTCATCCAGATCCAAACTGTTTGCTATTCTGATAGTATTCTTTAAAAAAAAATAGAAGAAAATGCTAATTTTAGAAATTCAGCAGAAGACATTTTAGCAGACGACAAATATCCCAGCATGCAAAGGGTTAACATGAAAACTGGGGACATGTATAAAAACCTGATGCAGTTGTCTATGCAAGTATGTGGTTTATAAGAAGTCTGTTCTTAATGAAAATCCAGTTAAGGCAGAAAGTGTTCACCCTGATTAGCCTGTGTGGACAGCATTAAGCCCCATTTTACCATAGCCAGACTCAAATGAGTGTTTAATTAAAATTTAACTGTTCTCATTACAGCAAGGTCCCCTTAGGTGCATATTTTAATTGGTGAATCCAATCAGAGAGTTTTATCAGTGGGAGTTTTCAGACGTTTGAAGTTCAAGTACTGAAAAAAAGCACACGGAATCTTAAAAGTGCACAATGTTTGTAGGCTGCCTACCACGCTTTTCAGCAGTGATAAGACAATAGGAAATGTATGGCTTAACTAACAACAATTAGGGTTGTGTAACAGATCTGTGGTCTGTAGGTGGGAATACCAAGCATTGTCTGAGAAACACAGGTGCTTTATCTCGCCTTGTGATGTGTGACCTACAACATGCTTGCTGTTTATTTCTGATTGAGTCTCCCTCTGAGAAAACGGGGTTCAATGTGCGTTAAGTGTCATCCCAGATTAGCCTGTGCAGTCCACCCTGGCTAATCAGGGACGACACTTTCCGTCTAAACTGGATTTTAACTGGATTTTTCTCAAGAACAGTCGTCCTTTAAGCGAAGAATACCCAAAAAGCGAAGAGTCTCATCCCTGATAAGCCTATGTGGACTGCACAGGCTAATCTGGGATGACACTTTACGCACCTGCATTGAACTGCGAGTCTCCTATGTACATATGTTCATCATTAAGTTATCATAACTTTAACCTACTTCTATGTTTTGTACTTATTGTATAATTGATGATGTTAACCATAAAATTTACAGAAGCTGAAGTAATTTGCTCAACTCCAATTGTCTTTTCTCTGATGAACAGATCCTATTGAATGCAATGTAACATGGCAAAAAAAAGAAATTATGGTGATCAAACCTATTTGCCATTTCAAATACGAATGATAGAAAACATATTTATATATTTAATGTTGTTCATTTTCTGAAAATTGAAATTACAAATGGTTTGGCTATAATATGTTTAAAGGTCTTTAAATATATATTGACAGTGATATTTAAGACAATAATTTATAATACACAGGAAGATATTTTGGTCATGTATTGATGCGGATTTGGTTTCTCAAAAAAGTAATATAATGTAGTCATATAAACACGTCGCATCACGTTTCAATCCAAATTACATTTCACTTCTATATTAAATATATATAAATTTATTCATTTATTTATTTATTTATATATTAAAAACAGATGTGAAATGTTGCTTATTTCTTTTAACAAAACTCTGGCTTTGTTAAGTGTCTTTAAATCACTACATTGTATCTATATTATGAATTTTGTTAACATAATATATAGTTCATATTGTTAATAGAGCTGTTTGTGTTGCAAAGAAATCTATAACCGTTGAAAGGTTTGTTACAGTCACCAGGGGAAATTGACTGTGAATTTCACTACTCACCATTCCTATAAGATGGAATATTGAAGTAGTATATTGGAGTAGTATTGTTCTTGGATTAAACCAGGTGGTTTAATATAATTGCAAGTCTTGTTCTGAGAAAACTGGGCGTAATGCATTTGTGTAAAGTGTCGTCCCAGATTAGCCTGTGCAGTCAGCACAGGCCAATCAGGGACAACACTTTCCGCTTTTATGATTTTTTCTCGTTCAAAGGAAGTCTCTTCATAGTGCAAATCCAGTCTGAGCAGAAAGTGTTGTCCCTGATTAGCCTGTGTGGACTGGCTGCACAGGCTTATCTGGGACAGCATTTTACGCACAGCATTAAGCCCAGTTTTCTCAGAATGTGGCTTGATATTATTGCTAGTCTTATCTGTTTTCATGAGAAATTCTGGGTGATTCAGTTTACTTATCAGCTCTGTTTTCCAGATTTTCATTGGTCTCTGATGTAGTGCCAGTTATTGCGGTTAAAAGCTTATTCATTGATATTTCGAAACTTCTAACTTCATTGGTTTAGCACTTTTAGCACTGGGTGATGCAGTTGCAGGGCTTCATCAACGTGATAATTCTCGTGACTCTGTCCCTCCCATAATACGACACTTATTCATTGATGATTCACTGGAAGAATTTGCGTCGCAGTATATAAAGAATTTGTGTTTATATTTGGGATGACACAAAAGTACAACTGCTGGGATAGTTTTTGCCATTGGTCAGATGCTTGTTTAATTGAAAGCAGTTCTCTAGTGATGGTATGTCTGATTCATACAATGTGTCTGATTCATAGAATGTTAAAAACTCTTAACTGTTTTCCTTTACAGCAATGACAATGGTCATTTTTATGGAGGAAAACAGTAAGAGAATTTGATACCATTTTTGATGTCATTTTTATTGGTCAGTTTATGAAGAACTAGCAGAAGATAATTATTGGCAAGTGACTGTTTGAAAAAAATCATTATAATTAAGTAAAAATTATAAGAGTTACCTTCAAACATGACACAATTTCTCTGGAATAATTGGCATTTTTAATTAACCCTTTCCCACTCAAAAGCAAAGTGAAAATGGCCTATGCAACCAGCATAAAACCATAACAGCCTGCGAGTAACTCGCAGTCTGTTCAGGTTTTATGCTGTTTGCTGCTCTGTTGGAAAACTTGAATCAAGTAAGAAAGGTCTTAAATTTTATGTAACTTTCTTAGGGACTTCAAATGCGCCAAAATGCGTATCTGAGTGATAAAGGGTTAACCCTTTGAGCGCTGGAACCGGATTTTGAAGGCCTTTGCAAACAGTTTGGATCCAGATGAGACGCCACAGAACGTGGCGTCTCATCAGGATCCAAACTGTTTGCTATTCGGATAGTGGTCTTAGAAAAAAAATCAAAGAAAATGCTAATTTTACAAATTCAGCAGACGACATTTTAGCAGACGACAAATTTCCCAGCATTCAAAGGGTTAAAGGGCATCCTTTGCACTATGAACGAGTCTTCAGATAAAAGTTACTGCAAATTTCTTGTTCATCAAGGGACATGGCACTAACAGACTGCACATAGGAAGTTTATTACAAAATTATTGAGTTGTAATTGTGTAATTATAATAATAAATAATGAAAATTATTGTGAAGTCATCCATTAATTTCCAGGGTACAGTGTTAAACATTGAAATAAAACTATATGATGTATTGGGGAAACAAGATGTATGAAGAAAAAAAATGGATGGACAATTTATGTTTTGAAGGTAATGAACAAAATCAACAACAGCAACATGATGTCTTGTATTTATGTTAATTGATTAAGAAATAGAAAACAAAATGGACAATATAATTTTTGTTGTTAAGGTTATGATAAAAATCAACAACGGCAACATGACAACAGCAACATGATGTCTAGCATATATGTGAATTATTTAAATTACGAGATGTGGATTAGCTGGGTGCTATATGAGGGCCATACACAAGTCTCTAGGTATTGGAGTGATCAATGGGACTATAGATTGTGTGGAATATGTGTCGCTTTCTAAGAAAACTGGGCATAATGCTTGTGCGTAAAGTGTCGTCCCAGATTAGCCTGTGCAGTCCGCACAGGCTAATCAGGGACGACACTTTCCGCTTTTATGACATTTTTCGTTTAAATGAAGTCTCTTCTTTGCAAAAATCCAGTTTAGGCGGAAAGTGTTGTCCCTGATTAGCCTGTGCACACTGCACAGGCTAGTCTGGGACGACACTTAACGCACAAGCATTATGCCCAGTTTTCTCAGAACACGACACATATGAGGGCCATACACAAGTCTCTAGGTATTGGAGTGATCAATGGGACTATAGGGTGCGTGGAATATCTGATCTTGTAAGCATTATTGCAGTGTAAATAACTCGGATCACCTAACTCGCTTCACGAAAATTCAATTGTATCATCTGTGCGGACACGGAAAATATGGTCAATCTAACTCGTCTCGGCGGGCATATATATATGAAATCGATGGAGGCGGAGTGGGTTCTTTATTTGTATTTATTAGCCCTACCGGCGGTAATGGCTGTAAAAATGTTTTTTGGCAGGCTATGGATATATATGCTCGTATGTTACGTATAAATAACTGAGCCAGTGAGACTTTCTTTCTAGACAATATAACTTCGAGAAAGGAGAAAGATTGGTGGGATATTGATGTAATATATGTGGTGTCTGCTGGAGAAGTGCGATGCTGGAATATTTGGATGTGTTTTGTGTTTATTGCTCGGACTGACGGATCTTCGCAGTGATGCCGTTTGATATCGGAATATTCACTCAAGTGGGTCATTTTATTGTGATGTTGTTGTTTTAGTCGGTGAAAAAA
The DNA here is from genome assembly GCA_007657795.1 of Dreissena rostriformis. Lineage (NCBI taxonomy): Eukaryota > Metazoa > Mollusca > Bivalvia > Myida > Dreissenidae > Dreissena > Dreissena rostriformis. The sequence goes on along the minus strand of VMBQ01000064.1, from coordinate 379,128 downwards.
CATTATATAATGATAAGAGTTTGAATCTCTGTCTTATATTGCAAATTTTTGATGGATTGATTTTAAAGATACTACATGCATTTCACAACATAGGGTGGATTTTGGACTTTCTTGGATGATAACTTAAAGCTTCAGTGAACAAAATATGTCTAAAATCATAAAAATGTCAAGCTTTAAACCTTAAGTACTCATTACTAGATAACATGTAGAATAACTCTTAATAGACATTTTATTATAAAATAAATCAATAATATTATTTCTGACTGTGTTACATCTAAGTTTTGTATCCCATTGAGTTTTATAGTTTGGTACTAGATTAAAAAAAGCGGACTTGAAATTGGATAACCAAAATGAATTTTAAATTTAAGTACAAATATTCCATGATTTTGATATCAATAAAAAGTATGCTTTTTTACTTCTCAGAATGTTTAACATAATAATATTTGTAACACCGTATTTGGTTTACATGGATAAAGATTAACTTTAAGGCCATAGTTGCCATGCACGACCTTGATCTTTCAATAATTTCTCATACAGAGGACTTTTCTTACACATCCTAGGGGCTAAACAATTTGTGGTTTGCCTCTACATTGTCCTAGGCTATTGGACCCCCGTTTATTATGTGATCCACCTCTGTTTAAGGCTATTGGACCATGCTTATTATGATCCACCTCTGACTACGGCTAGTGGACCAGTGCTTATTATGATCCACCTCTGTCTACGGCTAGTGGACCATGCTTATTATAACCCGCCTCTGTTTAAGGCTATTGGACCATGCTTATTATGATCCACCTCTGACTACCGCTAGTGGACCAGTGCTTATTTTGATCCACCTCTGTCTAAGTCTAGTGGACCCATGTTTATTATCCCCCGCCAGAGGCGGAGGGATATTGTTTTTTATCCCCCGCCAGAGGCGGAGGGATATTGTTTTGGCCTTGTCCGTCCGTCCGTCCGGCTGTCCGTCCGTCCGTCCATCCGTCCGTCTGTCTGGTACTTTTGTGTCCGGAGCAATATCTTGGAAGTGCTTTGGCGGATTTCATTGAAACTTGGTATGAGTACATATATGGATAAGAAGATGATGCACGCCAAATGGCATTGTACACCATATGTTTATAACGGAGTTATGGCCCTTTGTATCTTGAAAAAATGCTTTTTACTATAGGCACTTTAGTGTCCGGAGCCATATCTTGGAAGTGCTTTGGCGGATTTCATTGAAACTTGGTATGGGTATATATATGGATAAGACGATGATGCACGCCAAATGGCATTGTACACCATCTGTTAATAACGGAGAAATGGCCCTTTGTATCTTGAAAAAATGCTTTTTACTATAGGGGCGGATTTCATTGAAACTTGGTATGAGTATATATATGGATAAGACTATAATGCACGCCAAATGGCATTGTACACCATCTGTTAATAACTGAGTTATGGCCCTTTGTTTCTTGAAAAATGCTTTTTACTATAGGCACTTTTGTGTCCGGAGCCATATCTTGGAAGTGCTTTGGGGGATTTCATTGAAACTTGGCATGAGTATATATATGGATAAGAGAATGATGCACGCCAAATGGCATTGTACACCATCTGTTAATAACGGAGTAATGGCCCTTTGTTTTGTAGTATGTTCATCCGTCCGATTTGCACCCATCCTCAAACAAAAGATTTGTTGTGGGGGATATCAATTCTACGAATTTGCTTGTTATGATCAACCTCTGTCTACCGCTAGTGGACCAGTGCTTATTATGATCAACCTCTGTCTACGGCTAATGGACCATGCTTATTATAACCCAACTCTGTTTGAGGCTAGTGGACCCCGGCTTATAATGATCCAACTCTGTCTAAGGCTAGTGGACCATGCTTCTTATAACCCACCTCTGTTTAAGGCTATTGGACCCACGCTTATTATGATCCACCTCTCTCTAAGGCTAGTGGACCCACACTCATTATGATCCACCTCTCTCTACGGCTAGTGGACCCACACTCATTATGATCCACCTCTCTCTACAGCTAGTGGACCCACGCTTATTATGATCCACCTCTCTAAGGCTAGTGGACCCACACTCATTATGATCCACCTCTCTCTACGGCTAGTGGACCCACACTCATTATGATCCACCTCTCTCTACAGCTAGTGGACCCACGCTTATTATGATCCACCTCTCTAAGGCTAGTGGACCCACACTCATTATGATCCACCTCTCTCTACAGCTAGTGGACCCACGCTTATTATGATCCACCTCTCTAAGGCTAGTGGACCCACACTCATTATGATCCACCTCTCTCTACAGCTAGTGGACCCACGCTTATTATGATCCACCTCTCTAAGGCTAGTGGACCCACACTCATTATGATCCACCTCTCTCTACAGCTAGTGGACCCACGCTTATTATGATCCACCTCTCTAAGGCTAGTGGACCCACACTCATTATGATCCACCTCTCTCTACAGCTAGTGGACCCACGCTTATTATGATCCACCTCTCTAAGGCTAGTGGACCCACACTCATTATGATCCACCTCTCTCTACAGCTAGTGGACCCACGCTTATTATGATCCACCTCTCTAAGGCTAGTGGACCCACACTCATTATGATCCACCTCTCTCTACAGCTAGTGGACCCACGCTTATTATGATCCACCTCTCTAAGGCTAGTGGACCCACACTCATTATGATCCACCTCTCTCTACAGCTAGTGGACCCACGCTTATTATGATCCACCTCTCTAAGGCTAGTGGACCCACACTCATTATGATCCACCTCTCTCTACAGCTAGTGGACCCACGCTTATTATGATCCACCTCTCTAAGGCTAGTGGACCCACACTCATTATGATCCACCTCTCTCTACAGCTAGTGGACCCACGCTTATTATGATCCACCTCTCTAAGGCTAGTGGACCCACACTCATTATGATCCACCTCTCTCTACAGCTAGTGGACCCACGCTTATTATGATCCACCTCTCTAAGGCTAGTGGACCCACACTCATTATGATCCACCTCTCTCTACAGCTAGTGGACCCACGCTTATTATGATCCACCTCTCTAAGGCTAGTGGACCCACACTCATTATGATCCACCTCTCTCTACAGCTAGTGGACCCACGCTTATTATGATCCACCTCTCTAAGGCTAGTGGACCCACACTCATTATGATCCACCTCTCTCTACAGCTAGTGGACCCACGCTTATTATGATCCACCTCTCTAAGGCTAGTGGACCCACACTCATTATGATCCACCTCTCTCTACAGCTAGTGGACCCACGCTTATTATGATCCACCTCTCTAAGGCTAGTGGACCCACACTCATTATGATCCACCTCTCTCTACAGCTAGTGGACCCACGCTTATTATGATCCACCTCTCTAAGGCTAGTGGACCCACACTCATTATGATCCACCTCTCTCTACAGCTAGTGGACCCACGCTTATTATGATCCACCTCTCTAAGGCTAGTGGACCCACACTCATTATGATCCACCTCTCTCTACAGCTAGTGGACCCACGCTTATTATGATCCACCTCTCTAAGGCTAGTGGACCCACACTCATTATGATCCACCTCTCTCTACAGCTAGTGGACCCACGCTTATTATGATCCACCTCTCTAAGGCTAGTGGACCCACACTCATTATGATCCACCTCTCTCTACAGCTAGTGGACCCACGCTTATTATGATCCACCTCTCTAAGGCTAGTGGACCCACACTCATTATGATCCACCTCTCTCTACAGCTAGTGGACCCACGCTTATTATGATCCACCTCTCTAAGGCTAGTGGACCCACACTCATTATGATCCACCTCTCTCTACAGCTAGTGGACCCACGCTTATTATGATCCACCTCTCTAAGGCTAGTGGACCCACACTCATTATGATCCACCTCTCTCTACAGCTAGTGGACCCACGCTTATTATGATCCACCTCTCTAAGGCTAGTGGACCCACACTCATTATGATCCACCTCTCTCTACAGCTAGTGGACCCACGCTTATTATGATCCACCTCTCTAAGGCTAGTGGACCCACACTCATTATGATCCACCTCTCTCTACAGCTAGTGGACCCACGCTTATTATGATCCACCTCTCTAAGGCTAGTGGACCCACACTCATTATGATCCACCTCTCTCTACAGCTAGTGGACCCACGCTTATTATGATCCACCTCTCTAAGGCTAGTGGACCCACACTCATTATGATCCACCTCTCTCTACAGCTAGTGGACCCACGCTTATTATGATCCACCTCTCTAAGGCTAGTGGACCCACACTCATTATGATCCACCTCTCTCTACAGCTAGTGGACCCACGCTTATTATGATCCACCTCTCTAAGGCTAGTGGACCCACACTCATTATGATCCACCTCTCTCTACAGCTAGTGGACCCACGCTTATTATGATCCACCTCTCTAAGGCTAGTGGACCCACACTCATTATGATCCACCTCTCTCTACAGCTAGTGGACCCACGCTTATTATGATCCACCTCTCTAAGGCTAGTGGACCCACACTCATTATGATCCACCTCTCTCTACAGCTAGTGGACCCACGCTTATTATGATCCACCTCTCTAAGGCTAGTGGACCCACACTCATTATGATCCACCTCTCTCTNGTAAAGTTATACAAAACCATTGCCTAAATGAATGAAAAAACATGTATTCCCTTGTAACAGTATTTATCCTTAATTAGGTGTTTATGTTACTGAAGTATGAAAGATGATTTCTGTAGTGGTCTATATATATATATATATATATATAGAGCCGCACCTTGAGAAAATTATCATGTACAACTTTTTGCATAAATATATAATATATAACTCTATAACTATAACTATATATAACTATAACTATAAATATATATAGAGTTATATATTATATATTTATGCAAAAGTTGTACATGATAATTTTCTCAAGGTGCGGCTTGCAGTAATTAAGGCTGCTCCACAAAAATCAACTTTACTATTGACGTCTAATTAACGAAATCTATGTAAATTTGCATGCTGATCTTCTGCATTAAGTGAAAAATTGCAAATGTGTGTCAATGAGAGCAATTTCATTTACATTCAAATAGATTAACATAACATACAGGGAGTTTCATTTGCACTGGCACAAACCAGGTTTGGTGACTAGAGGTCATTGGGCCAGTATTTCAGTTTTGAACGCTGATCCAGTGTTAATGCGATATATACGGTACTTGACAATTGTGAAATTAAATTGCAATTGAGTCCCGCTTTGTGAATAGGGAGTTTAATGCATGTGCGTCAAGTGCAATCCCAGATTAGCCTGTGCAGTCCGCAATGGGTAATCAGGGACAACACTTTCCACCTTAACTAGATTTTTGCTAAGAAGAGACTTTCTTTAAACTAAAAATATAAAAGCAAAAGGTTTTGTCCCTTATTAGCCTGGGTAGAATGCACAGGCTAATCTTGGAAAACACTTAATGCACATGCGTTAAGCTCCATTTTCCAGAGAATGGCTCGTATTGTTCAAGACAATTTTGATTATGAAAACAAGAGCGAAAAATAAAGGAAGATAGCTTTTAAGTGGGGCTCGGCTTCTTGACGGTTTCTGTTCTCAGCTGTCTCGCTTAATGGAATTATTGTCTGCTGTTTACTGAGATACATGTTATTCTTGTCAGAACCTCCGCATCAGACGGAATTCATTGTATGAGACAGATTTATCCTGCCATTTGAGAAACATATTCTTTTTGCCATTCCGCTTGTCAATAAACTGGTAGTATCGTAAAGGTCATGGAATTTTTTTGTCTGAGAGGGTGTCTATATAATTATAAGACAGTTAGCAATTTTAAGCAATTCCATATAACATGTCGTTTCCATAGTAACATATGATTTTAATTTTTTATTACCCCCCGCCAGAGGCAGAGGGATATTGTTTTGGTGTTGTCCGCCCGTCCGGCTGTTCGTCCGTCTGGCTGTCCGTCCTTCCGGCTATCCGTCAGTCCGGCTGTCCGTCTGGCACTTTTGTGTCCGGAGCAATATTTTGGAAGTGCTTTTGCGGATTTCATTGAAACTTGGTATGAGTATATATTTGGATAAGAGGATGATGCACGCCAAATGGCATTGTACACCACCGGTTAATAACGGAGTTTTGGCCCTTTGTATCTTGAAAAAATGCTTTTTTCTGTGACAAAGCTCTTGAGTTAGGCGGGGTATATCAATTCAACGAATTTGCTTGTTTAAACACGCATTGTTGAGACAAACAAATTTAGTTAATTGTTTGATTGTTAAAAGGACAAAAAATGTGGGGCAGTGATATTTCATAACAATGACAAAACAGTATGCTAGTAATTATTATTATTATTATTGCCAGTTTTTTCTTCAAAGTCACAGACAATGTGAAAGAACATACGCTGAAGTCCACATTTTAATGCATTTGGTGAGAGCAAGAAGGGCTTATCATTCTTTATTTAAAATTTGTGCCTGGCTCTGAGAAAAAGGGGTTCAATGCATATGCATAAAGTGTCCTCCCAGATGAGCCTGTGCAGTCGCACAGGCTTATCAGGGACAAAACTTTCCGCTTTTATGATACTTTTCGTTTAAAGAAAGTCTCTTCTTAGCAAAAATTCAGTTAAGGTCGAAAGGGTCGTCCCTGATAAGCCTGTGCGGACTGCACAGGCTAATCTGGGATGACACTTTAGGCACACGCATAAAACCCCCTTTATACTGAGCGAGGTTCATATGTTCATGGGGCCATAACGCTTTCACAGGACACTTATCTGTTGAAAGCCACACAGGTTTGTTAGAAATTCTACAAAAACCCTTCCGTCTGTAAAGAGACCAATTGTCCTGGTGAAAAAGAACTGATTTTGACTTTGTAAACAAGAATAGTTTAATATGTTAACAAATATTTTGCCACTTCGACAGAAAAAGCTCTTTACGATTTTTGTAAGCTATCAGTCTATAATATAAGTTGAAAACAAACTCCAATCAGTACCTGAATACTGATAAAATTGTTGTACATGTAACTTGTAACATTTCCAAATGTATTAGCTCACCTGAGCACGAAGTTTTGGCAGTCTATTAAGTGCTATTCAACACATTAACAACTGAGAACATAACTGAGAACAGCAAATATTTTGTATTATTTAAAATAATATTGCAAAGTAGACAAAAAATATACTTCATGCCAAATTTCTCTGGGATAGCTGCTTAATGATTTGTTTATCGGAAAGCGTTGTTTTATATCAATAAACCTCTAGTGGCCAAAACTTATAACTCTTCTGACGATGCATATTTGGTTATTTGCATGAAGCGATCATTTGAATTTGTTGGGTTACTGAAATATTGCAATCGGAAACAAATTTTCCTCAATTTTGCCTTTGAGAAGAAAAAAATCACGCTTTTATCCACTTGTCACAGAATTTTGTGTAATCCATAAATTTGATTATTGTGTCTTTTATGCAAAATATTCCAGTATATTTCCTGGCAATACATGTTGAATTATTGTAACCATTTGTAAAAGATCTCTATTTCTGACTGATGGGAGAGCTGTTAAAGAGTATGTAGCATAAGCTTTAAATATCAGATCTTGAAGTTTATTTGGGGTTATATATATACAGTTCTTGACAATTGTGAAATTACTATTGCAATTGGGTCTCGCTCTGTGAAATAAGGGTTCAATGCATGTGCCTAAAGTGTCCTCCCAGATTAGCCTGTACTGTCTGCACAACACTTCCCCCTTAACTGGATTTTCGCTAAAGAGACTTCCTTTAAATGAAAGAATACAGTAAAAATGGAAAGTGTCATCCCTGATTAGCACAGGCAAATCTGGGACGATACTTTACGCACATGCATTAAACCCCCTTTTCACAGAGCAAGTCACATATGCTGATAGGGCCATTTTAAGCTTCCATGGGAGAATTATTGAAAGCCACACTGGTTTATTAGTATTCTCTGTACAAATTCTGATAAAACCCTCATTAAAAAGCACGGATTTTGACCTTGTAAACAACAATAGTGTAATATGTTAACATAAATTTTGTTTTCACTTCAGCAGGGAAAGATCTTTACAATTTTCCTAAATTATAAGTCGAAAAAAAAGCACTCCAATAAGTAGTAGTGAATACTGATGAATTGTTGCACATGTACCTCATCACAATTCAAAATGTATAAGCTCATCTGAGCACAAAGATTTTGCAGTCTCTTAAGTGCTATTCAATACATTAATAACCACTTAAAGCCGGCCGAGTTGATATTTCTCACAACAATTTGGTTTTCTCAACTGACCAGAATTGATCAGTATTGTCAGATACATTCTAAAGCTTAACTCTTCCATACTGATTTTCACAAAAAATGTGCCAAAAAATGCCAAGAGCATCAAAAATACGAAACCTAATCATGTACATAACGGAATCCTCAAGACTATTATTAACCTGTGACGTATGCACGCTTTGGGTCACGTGAGCGCCAATTTCATGTGATTTCCACTTCCGCGTTTTTCAAAACAAAGAATAACTACTAAATAACACGGTTTCTCCATGGCAAATGGCGTTGTAAACAATTATGCAATGGTCACGTGGTGTTTAAATTTAGATCATTTCTGTCCATAGACAGAAATTGAAAAGCTTATCTTTGTACTGAATTTGGGCATTTCTTGACCGATTTTGACCAAATTTGTTGCACATCTGACATAAATACCATCACATTATGACTTATAATCACTTTTTTGCTACACAAAACAAAAGTGAGAAAATATACCAACTTCAACTCGGCCGGCTTTAATGAAAATACAACTGATAACAGAAAATATTTTGTAACATTTTCAATAATATTGCAAAATAGACAAAATGTAGCTCTTGCCAAATTTCTCTGGGATAGCTTCCTCCTGATCAGGATATCTGAAAGCGTTGTTTTATATCAATTAACTTCTTGTGACTGCACATGGCTGAAACTATTCTGCTGACAATGCATATTTGCTTCTTTGCATGAAGCGCTCATTTGAATTTGTTGGGTTACTGAAATATTGGCGATCAACAATACATGATAATGTTCATCCCATTTTTTCTTCGAGAAGAAAAACTCATGCTTTTATCCGCTTGTCACGGAATTTTGTGTAATCCATAATTTTTTATTATTGTTGTGGCTTTTATGTGAAATATTCCAGTATATTCCCTGGGCAAATACATGTTGAATTATTGTAGCCATTTGTAAAAGATCTGTACTTCTGACTGATGAGAGAGCTGTTAACCCTTTGAGTGCTTGAACCGGATTTTGAAGGTTTTTGCAAACAGTTTGGATCCAGATGAGACGCCACAGAACGTGGCGTCTCATCAGGATCCAAACTGTTTGCTATTCTGATAGTATTTTTTGGAAAAAAATCGAAGAAAATGCTAATTATAGAAATTTAGCAGACAACATTTTAGCAGAAGACAAATTTCCCAGCATGCAAAGGGTTAAAGAATATGCAGAATGCTTTAAATATGGGTCTTGCTCTGGGAAAAGGAGGTTTAATGCACATGCGTAAAATGTCATCCTAGATTAGCCTGTGCAGTCCCCAAAGGTCATCAGGGATGATGATTTCTGCCTAAACTAGATTTTTGCTAAGAAGAGACTTGTTTTAAAAGAAAAATATATCATTCAAGCGGAAAGAGTCGTGCCTGATAAGCCTGTGGGAACTGCACAGGCTAATCTGGGACGACACTTTAAGCACATGCATTAAACCCCCTATTCACAGAGCGAGGCGTATCAATTGTGTGGCGAAAACATAAAGGAAGATAGCTTTTAAGTGGTGCTTGCTCGGCTTCTTGACGGTTTCTGTTCTTAGCTGTCTCGCTTAATGGAATTATTGTCTGCTGTTTACTGAGATACATGTTATTCTTGTCAGAACCTCCACATCAGACGGAATTCATTGTATGAGACAGATTTATCCTGCCATTTGAGAAACATATTCTTTTCGCCATTCCTCTTGTCAATACACTGGTTGTATCGTCAAGGTCATGGAATTATTTTGTCTGCGAGGGTGTCTATATAATTATAAGGCAGTAAGCCATTTTGAGCAATCCAATATACCATGTTGTTTCCATAGTAACATATGAACAAAATATTTTTTTAAACACGAATTGTTGAAACAAACACAATATGTTGATTGTTAAAAGGACAAAAAATGAAGGGCATTGACATTTCATAACAATGACAAGACAGAATGCTAGTAATTAAAATAAATATTATTGCCTTCAAAGTCACAGACAAGGTCAATATCAGCTGAAAGGGAGAGGGGAGGGGAAAGACCATGTTACATTTCAAACATATTAAGTATATAAAAAGTACCAGGATATTGCAGCTATGAATCTATCCCCAAACGTCTCTTGTTTAAGTTACTTTGGTTTGTGTGAAAGGACATACTCTGAAGTCCACATTTTGATGCATTTGGTGAGGGCAAGAAGGGCTTATCATTCTTTATTTAACATCTGTGCTTCACTCTGTGAAAAAGGGGTTTAATGTATGTCTGTTAAGCGTTGTCCCAGATTAGCCTTTGCAGTCCGCAAAGGCTCATCAGGGAGAGACTTTCTGCTTTTATGATCTTTTTCGTTTAAAGAAAGTCTCTTCTTATCAAAAATCCAGTTAAAGGGAAAAGTGACGTGTCATCCCTGATAAGCCTGTGCAGACTGAACTGGCTAATCTTGGACGACATTTTACGCTCATGCATTAAACCCCCTTTTCACAGAGCAAGGCTCATTTGCGGATATGCCTTTTAGCTTTCATGGGAAAATTATCGGTTGAAAGCCACATGGGTTAATTAGTATTCTCTGTAGAAATTCTGAAAAAAAACTCTTCTGTCTGTTAAAAGAGATAACTTGTACTGGTTGTACTGCGTTGTACTGGTAAAGCAGCACTGATTTTGACCTTGTAAACAAAATTAGTAATATGTTAACAAATATTTTGCCACTTCAGCAGGAAAATCTCTTTACAAGAGTCCTAAATAATCAGTTTATAATACAAGTCCAAAAAACTCCACACAGACTAAATACTGATGAATTGTTGAACATGGGCCTCATTATAATTCAAAATGTATTAGCTCACCTGACCACGAAGTTTTGGCAGTCTATTTAGTGCTATTCAACACATAAATAACCAATTAATGCAAATACAACTGAGAACAGCAAATATTTTGTAATATTTTCAATAATATTGCAAAATAGACAAAATGTAGCTCTTGCCAAATTTCTCTGGGATAGCTTCCTCCTGATCAGGATATGGGAAAGCGTTGTTTTATATCAATAAACCTCTTGTGGCTCCACATGGCCGAAACTATTCTGCTGACGATGCATATTTGCTTCTTTGCATGAAGCGATCATTTGAATTTGTTACTGAAATATTGGCAATCCACTATAAATGTTCCTTCCTCTTTGCATTCAAGAGGAAAAACTCATGCTTTTATCCACTTGTCAAGGAATTTTGTGTAATCCATAAATTTTGATTATTGTGTCTTTTATGCGAAATATTCCAGTATATTCCCTGGGCAAAAACATGTTGAATTATTGTAGCCATTTGTAAAAGATCTCTAATTCTTACTGATGGGGGAACTGTTAACTCTTTCAGTGCTGGAACCGAATTTTGAAGGCCTTTGCAAACAGTTTGGATCCAAACTGTTTGCTATTCTGATAGTATTCTTTGAAAAAAAATCGAAGAAAATGCTAGTTTTAGAAATTCAGCAGACATTTAAGCAGACAACAAATTTCCCAGCATGCAAAGGGTTAAACAACATGCAGCATACGCTTTAAATATCAGGTCCCATATTCACCAACCCATTTGTAGACCCAAGAATGAAGAATAGAATTAGACCCAAGTAAAGCGCTTCAGGATTTGCATATATGAGTCGTGTTCTGAGAAAACTGGGCATACTGCTTGTGCGTAAAGTGTCGTCCCAGATTAGCCGCACAGGCTAATCCGGGATGACACTTTCCGCCTAAACTGGATTTTTGCTAAGAAGAGACATCATATAAAAGAAAAATTCCATAAAAGCGGAAATTGTTGTCCCTGATTAGCCTGTGCAGACTGCACAGGCTAATCTGGGATGACAATTTACACACAAGCATTATGCCCAGTTTTCTCAGAACATGACACATATATGCAGGCCACCACTGGTGCTTATGTCATTAATAAAATGTTCTAAATGAAGCATGAGGTAATTCGAGGTATTAATACCATGTTAGACTAAAAATTATAGCGATGATTGAATATATCAATGTGCAGAATATTTGTTATTCTTTGTCTTAATTAAGTCTAAGAATTGTTTGGTGAATACTGGCCCCAGGTCCGTATTCACCAACCGATTCTTAGACTTAAGTCTAAAAATAACGAATATTTATTAAACCGTAAGATAATAATACTCATTGAAAGTAAAGTATAGCATAGCAATTAACAATTTTAGTTGTATAATTCTTTGTTTTCTAAAATATCTGAAGTTTTATTAATTTTAAACAGTGGAGTCAGGCATAACTTTGACTTTAAATTTAAGAATTTGCAAAGAAATGTTAAGTTATTCAGTAGTAAAACATTTTTTGAAGGTAACATTCTAATACGTATAATATTTTCAGTCTAACCATGAAAGAAAAGTGTCATAATTGAATTATTGTAATGTTCTTGTTAGAATTAACTTTTTATAAGATAACTTTAAATCTCATGGCATAAGGTGTTTGTGATTTAAAATCTATATTAAGTTGTTTCTTTTAAATATAATTATTTTGAGTTCACTAATTTGGTGTTTTCTTTCATATATGTAGGTAGAAAGAATATTTTATATATTATTTGATTGTAAAGCAACTAAACTATGCTTTAATATTGGATTTCTTAACAAAATGACAGCATACTATATTTGTATTATCAACAAATGTTAGAGGTGGGGAGGGGTAAACATTTTAGGTATGAGGGCATTAATAGGGGAATATACTGCTTTAAAAATCTAAATGTTATGCAATGCAAGCATCACCTATTTAATACATTATTATCATAAATATACAGATATTTTATAACATAATTTAAATAAATGAATGATAAGATAGGGTTAACTGCAAAAAAAAGTGTTTAAAAACGTTTTCATTCAAACGAGAAAAAATTATAAAAAACATAAAAAAAACATAAAATGACATTTTGCATAGAAACAATATTCTCTGGAACAGAGACAAAAATTGTTTTCCTTGAAATTCAAAGCGTTTGATTTGAGATGTATTGAAATTGGCCAAATCTGTTTGCGCAGCATTTAATCAGGCTGATTTTCATATTGATTCGAACATAATGCAGAAAAAGACGGTTTTCAATTATTGCCCATATCTGGCAAAATTTCCAGGACTCAAAACATTCACATATTTAAAGATATGCATGCTTTCTCCTCATAAAACTGTTTTTATGTATTGCATGATATTGTGGAATATCCCATTTGCTAAATGGTTCCCGATCAGCAGTTTAACATTTGTGCAGAATCAGCATTTTTTTTTGGTCATGAAATGGCATGTTGCCATAGCGATGTAGGAAGGAGGCGGAAAGCTTATGACATTAGAACTTTATTAGGACGTATAGTCCGTCCTGCTCATAGCGGAATGGGGACTTGATGTAGATAGACAGAATTATGTAAATTGTACTGAATGCACCACCTTGATTCCTTACAATATTGATTGCCGAGGCAAATAGAGAGGCAAATAGACGTCTGGATTGTTGGGCAGTCTCTTCTGATGGTTTTGCTTGTAGACTTGTAAATCAGGCATTCAGATCTGTGTTTTTCTGCCTTCCTTGGTAATGGAGTACAGTTTCGTTATGCAAATGGGACACAGACTTTTCTGAAGATTTTGTTGATGAAAATTGTTATTCTAGAGCCCAAATGGCTGCCGCTGAGAAAATTGCCTCGTGTATTGAAAGAGTATTAGCATTGTTCAGTGATCACAAGGTGTTGCTTATTTCCGTGCAGACAGAGATTTGACATGCAACGGTAATTAATGTTGATATGAAAACAAGTATTTTCAGAAAGTGGACAGCTTATTTTTTTCACTTTGTTTCTGAGCGGGAAAGGGTTAAAAATCATGGACAACTACAGTAATTGAGCTACACATACAAGTTGGATTTATGAGAAAACATGCTATAATAACAAAGATTAGGGCAAAAAAGTGTAGGCACAATGACATAAGTGTTATCACTACGTTTATAATTTCAAATGATCTATGTAACTCAATAATTTGCTGTGAATCAATAAAAAAAATTAAGAGCTTGAAATTCCGAACATATCTGTTTTGTTTTGTTACCTTGGTTATTTACATAGTTTATAAAAAATACCATGGTATAATATAATACAACAACAATTTGTGGCTGTTTACCTGTTGGTTTGTTATCCCCCTCCAAAGGCGGAGGGATATTGTCTCGGCGTTGTCCGTCCATCCTTCCGTCCGTCCGTCCGGCACTTTTGTGTCTGGAGCCATATCTTGGAAGTGCTTCGCTGGATTTCATTAAAACTTGGTATGAGTATATATATGGATAAGAGGATGATGCACGCCAAATGGCATTGTACACCATCTGTTAATAACAGAGTTATGGCCCTTTGTATATATTCTGCGTCAATGCAGCATGTGGGGGTATACGTCACGTCTGTGACAAAGCTCTAGTTTGGCAGGGGATATCAATTCAACGAATTGGCTTGTTGCTTTTGCAACTAAATCATACTATCAAAGATTTTAACTGAAAAATGACTTTCTCAGAGACGAATGTAAAATGCAATAGTATGCAGAAGTAAGTACATGCATGTACTATTAATCTTCATTTACAAAGATTTATCTTGCTGTATGTTAAGACTAACATTCATGAATTATAGGCAGAAAGTTATGAGTTATGCTTTTGATCATTAACCCTTTCGTGTCATTGGTGCAAAAAGGTACCATGTGACATTAAACTTCAATGTCACATGGACCCTTTTTGCACCAAGGGGCGCTTTCTTGCTAAAAAATGCAACCAGCATAGAACCAGAACAGCCTTGAAGTAATTGCAGGCTGCTCAGATTTTCTGCTGTTTGTTGCTCATCAGTGTTTTAAGGCTGAAAATGAAGCCCTTATAACTTGAATCTATTAAGAAGGTTGTTTATTTTGCCCCCCATCGAGGCAGAGGGGGTATATTGTTTTGCACATGTTGGTCCGTCCGTCCGTCGGTCGGTCCGTCCACCACATGGTTTCCGGATGATAACTCAAGAACGCTTAGGCCTGGGATCACAAAACTTCATAGGGACATTGGTCATGACTGGCAGATGACCCCTATTGATTTTCAGGTCACTAGGTCAAAGGTCAAGGTCACAGTGACCTACAGCAGTAAAATGGTTTCCGGGTGATAACTAAAGAACGCTTAGGCCTGGGAGCACGAAACTTCATAGGGACATGACCACTATTGATTTTCAGGTCACTAGGTCAAAGGTCAAGGTCACAGTAACCTGAAGCAGTAAAATGGTTTCCGGATGATAACTCAAGAAAGCTTAGGCCTGGGATCACGAAAGTTCATACGGACATTGGTCATGACCGGCAGATGAATCCTATTGATTTTCAGGTCACTAGGTCAAAGGTCAAGGTCACACAATGGCTGCCACTACAACTGACAGCCCATTGTGGGGGCATGCATGTTTTACAAACAGCCCTTGTTTGATTTGATTATGATTGGTCAAAATGCCTATCTGCGTCGTAAAAGGTTAAGCAGGGAAAACAAAAGAAATGTATACTACAGTACCAAGACACCCAGCCTCTCGATTTCTATTCATTTTATAAGTGATGATTGGCCTGTCTACCATCTGTCACCAGGTTTTTAATATAGAGCCATATCAAATGGGGAAATAATCTTAACAATAATTATTGTATATTGGTTTTATTACCATCCCTAGCTATTAATTCTCCTGGCAAACTATGTGAGCTACAATGTCATGCACGGTTTTAGTATTGGAACAGATTTTTTTCCATAAAAAACGTTTTGTTTGCTCAAGTGGGGCTCCATTGTGACATGCTAAGGCGCTCCCTCAGACATTTTGTCTGGCAGTGGTCACAAGAGATTCACAAAAGGTTGTACACACTTCTCAAAGAAAACAAGTAAAATGTGATTATGCTTGGGGTAGCTTTATGATATCAGAGTGTTTAATATTATAAGATTTGTATGCTGGTATGCACTTTTTATGCCCCCCTTCCAAGAAGATGGGGTATATTGTTTTGCTGGATGTCGGTCGTTAGGCTGGACTGTCTGTCTTTCTGTCTGTCTGTCGGTAAACCAGTTGGTTTCCGATCAAGAACTTGTGAACAGATTGACCAATTGGCCTGATACGTCACATGTTTATAGGCCTTGGACAGTACATAACCCCTATTGAAATTGGGGTCACTAGGTCAAAGGTCACTGTTACAATAAGTGTGAAAATAATTGTTTCCGATCAATAACTTGTTAATGAATTGACCCATTGGCTTGATACTTCCCACCTGCATTTGGACAGTAGATGAACCTTATTGAAATTGGGTAATTGGTCAGAGGTCAAGGTCACTGTCACATGAGTGTGAAACTTGTTTCTGATCAATACTTGTCAACCAATTGACCGATTGACTTGATACTTTCCATGTGCATTGGCCTTGGACAGTAGATGACCCCTATTAAAATTGGGGTCACTAGGTCAGAGGTTAAGGTCACCGTCACAAGTGTGAAAATCGAGGCCCTATTTTGGGTGGCATATGTCTCCGACCGCTGACCTCTTGTTATAGTTTGGATTAAATAATATTATAAGATTTTTATGCCCATATGCACTTTTTATGGAAGGCTAGCAAAATGTTGCAAAAAGATTGATCACTATCATTTTAATGAGTTTTGCCAAAATAATTTGGTGATCTTTGGGCTTTAATATATATCCTGTGTATGTAGCTTATGTGCATTGTCACAAAATGAAAATGCTACAAATAAAGCCATATATTGAGTCTTGCCACTTTGTGGTTATATCCACTATTTGTCTCGTTTTATAAGGCTGATGTCAGTTGTAGACATGTTTCTTGTTGCTTATTAAATCTTAATGAAACTTGGTCAGAATTATTATCTTAACAAATATCTAGGCCGAATCTGGGTCGTGTGCGCTAAAAATCCTTGTCATCAGGTTAAATTCAATACAAACCTTGTTATCACTCTATTGGCCACTTTTATGATTTAATATTGATGAAACTTGGTCAAAATGTTTATTTTAACAATTTTGAAGCAGAATTGAATCTGGGTCACGTGGGTCCTAAAACTAGGTTACTAGGTCAAATCTTACTTAAAACTTATTATCTCTCTAGAGGAAACATTTATGACTCAATCATAATGAAAATAAGTCAGAATTTTAATATGGATAATATTAAGGCCGCATTTAATCTTCAAGGTCATTTACATCTAACAACTAGGTCAGCAGGTCAAATGTTAGAAAAAATGTAAAAAATTTAGAGGCCATCTTAATGGCTCAATTTCTATTCTAAGCATTGACCATTGAAGCATAATTGAGAGTAAACTCACTGGTGCAGTAATTTGGCAGATTTCAAATTCATATTTTATCTGTTGTCCTTTTAATTGATGAACTCTAATTTATTTATGAGGTATATTGATGTGCAACAAATATGTATAAAATTGTTGTAGTCTGAAAATGAGTTATAATAAACGTCAAATCATCCAAGCATAAGAAATGAGATAAAAATGAACACAGCATTTTTCCGCTAATTGATTATATTTCACGATGCATAAAACTTCACATATAACAATGACTGGTTATTATTGCCTCATGAAAAATGTATTCACGCTGCTGAACTTGTATACCAGTCCAAGTTGAATAGATAGATGCAGACGCAGTATTGATGTTCATTGGCAGTCGACTCTGTTACCTTACCATAGTGAAATGTCCAGGGACAAGTCTTGTTTCATCCAAATATTAAAGACTGGTTCGATAATTGGTTATTGTTTGTTGCTTTTCTTGTGTGCAACACGTGTGGAACTAGTTTGGGAGCTTTGGGGAGTATTTCCCGATGAGAATCTATCAAAGATGTTTGAAATAGTTCTGGAGTGTGCGTAAAGCATTATTGATACTTGTTTCTTGAAATGTGCATATAAAAGATATCTTACACTAATACCGGTAGTCATATTACGTTTGGAGAACAACTTTTCATGTAAAACATCCATGTTAATGATAATTCTTCAAACACTTTTATTATGTTGATATAATGCTGTTAGTAGGAATAGTGCAACTTGTGTAAGGACTTGATTGTAAATTTTATTTTATTTATGTGGAGCTGAATTTTGGAGTTTTGGAAGTTTGAAGTGTTTCTGAAGTATTAAATCAAAGGAATTAATTCTTTGGTGAGAAAATCTTGGGGCAATTTCATTCATGATTTATGTCATTTATTTATCCAAGTGTTTGCATGTGATTGACAATGAACACATTTAAAATCTTCAAATGTGTTTAACTTCAGCTTTTAATTTAGATTTATGTAGTATTGAATGTCATGATTCTTAACCCATTTATGCCTAGCGTCTAGAAAAAAAGCCTTGGCAAACAGCTAGACCCAGATGAGACGCCGCATGATGCGGCATCTCATCAGGGTCTGCGCTGTTTGCTTAAAGGAATTTCTGTAAAAAATATTCTAAATATAGAAATAAATATACTAGACATCCCTAATTTTGGAAATAAATTGATCCAATTTAAAAGGATGGGATAGTCCACTAGGCATAAATGGGTTAATGGAAATTTATGTTGAAGCAGAAAGAAAAATGTAAATGTGGATATTTTTATATTCATTTTCATGTCTTCATGAATTATTTTTGGAACAAAAATTATTTAAATACCTTGTTTCGTAATATTAGGTAGCAATATTTTGTACCCATTAATTGAAGATATTTATGTCTTGCAAAGTTATTCATCAACAATTTTCTTACTTACTGCACCTCTTTTACAAGGAAATAATTTTTGGAACAAAAATACCTCATTTCGTAATATTTTGTAGTAATATTTTGTACCAATACATTATAGATTTTTATGTCTGGCAAAGTTATTCATCAACAATTTCTTGATCTACTTCCAGACCGAAGGAGGACAAAAGAGGGATGTCATTTGTCACTGGCACATCTGGAGACAGTAATTCTGACCGTAAAAGAACATCGTGGACACTTGACACCGGGAATCTGTGAAATACATCTTCATTGTCACGATGATTATGGTCATGGCAGAGCTATGGTCATCCTCCTCATTGGTAAGATACTGTAACTCTTTCAGTGCTGGAACCGAATTTTGAAGGCCTTTGCAAACAGTTTGGATCCAGATGAGACGCCACAGAACGTGGCGTCTCATCAGGATCCAAACTGTTTGCTATTCTTATAGTATTCTTTGAAAAAAAATCCAAGAAAATGCTAATTTCAGAAATTCAGCAGACAACATTTTAGCAGCTGACAATTTTCCCAGCATGCAAAGGGTTAAAATCATTTATGTTTGTCGGCATGAATTCTGTGGTTTTTCAACAAATGACTTTTTCTTGGTTACATGGACACGTTAATTTGTGGTTTTTGTGATACAAAAAAAAGAGTTGAATTTGCGTCCGTCATTTTCCAATGTGTTTGTGTTCAATTTGTTGATCTGGTAACCCAAGAAATCAATCAAAATTGATGGCATACAAATAATAATGATTACAAAATATATTGATACATTCTGACTTAAAGATATGTTCCTGGTCTGCAACAGGTTAAATTGTGACCTATCTAGTCAGGGCTTGTTTTCCTTCTTTAGCAAGGACATTATATAGGCCCCTTCCCCCAAGAGAAAGGCCCCTTCCCCTAAGAGAATTTCTTTAAAATGATGAAATTTTCTTGAAAGTTCATGCTTACTTTGTGAAATTTCTTCCCCTATTCCAGTTTTGTCGATAATCTTTCCCCCAAAATGGAAGGCCAGGCCCTTTCCCCAAATCAAGAAAACAAGCCCTGCTTGTAGACCGCAACATGTAGCTTCAGTGTCAGTAATAGGAATGCTAATTCATCTAGTGTTTTATTCAGTCATTAATTAAGTATGGATAATCATGATATGGCATTCAACAAAACATGGTATCACATTCATCCTAGTTTTCCATGAAAGAGCATATCACATTAACCCTTTGCATGCTGGGAAATTTGTCGTCTGCTTAAATGTTGTCTGCTGAATTTCTAAAATTAGCATTTTCTTTGATTTTTTTTCTAAGACCACTATCAGAACAGCAAACAGTTTGGATCCTGATGAGACGCCACAGTTGTGTGGCATCTCATCTGGATCCAAACTGTTTGCAAAGGCCTTCAAAATCCGGTTCCAGCACTCAAAGGGTAACCTAGTTATCCACAGCATAACATGTGGTAAAGCATGAGCAGCTAGAGTTTTTTTTAAATCATATGAACACTGCAAATAGTAATAAACATAATGAAAAACCCGAAATGTTTAAATACTTAATTTGGTGAAAGATCATAGATGAGTGTAAGGGACATGTTCACAGATTGGCAAAATGACACTTTTTGAAAAATTGTAAAAGATTTAAAAAATATATATATATATTCTTACGTGGCCTCATGTGGCTCAAGAAATCTATGAATACTTGTCTCATATTTGAACCAGTTGTGAGAAGCACATCTGAGTAAAAATAGACTTCAAAGGAGATAGAGGAATGCAAATTAAGATAGGGGTTTATCACCTAAAGTTAAAGATGGGATGCTGGTGGTAAATGCTCTGTTTGAGGAGCTATGTCCGGTGTGTAATATGATTATGCCACGATCTGGGAAAACAGGGCTTAATTCATGTGCAAAAAGTGTCGTCCCAGATTAGCCTGTGCAGTCTACACGGCTAATTAGGGACAACACTTTCCGTTCAGACTGGATTTTCGTTAAGAACAGACAAAAAATGTTTAACGAAAAATTCCATAAAAGCGGAAAGACTGCACAGGCTAATCTGGGATGATACATGTATTTTAAGTACATGCATAAAGGCCCGGTTTTCCCAGAGGGCAGCTCAATTATAATTCTTAAACGTGTATGCTTGAATTATTGAATCATGGAAACAAATGTTATTATATGGGCTTTAAAAAAAAACTTCTGATTGGTAAGAACTAGGTTGGCAACCCAAAATATACTACATATTTAATGGGCGTTGAGTAATAGTTAGTCTACATAATGACATCATTAACCAATGACAACCCATATTCCCCCCTACCCCCTACCTCAGATTCAAGAAGGGCAGTTGTCAGTTTCTGGTATAAGTATCTGCAATTAGCAGGAAAAGTGTACGTTGGTTAACTGACTGCCGTGATAGGACTGAAATACTGTTTTAAACTGAAAAAAAAAACGCAACTAAACAAACAAGCAAACAAATAACAACAATTGGTACTTATTTTATTATTTCACTGACAAATAACGTCAGTAACAGATTTCTGGTTTATAGGGTTGTCATACAGAACTGTAATAAAACCATCATTGAGCTTCATAGAATTTGATATGATATTCTGCGTCTGCTCAATAAACCTTTTAGAAGTTAATATCAGATCATATTTAATTGCCATTCGGTCAATAAATGTATGATACTCTGGTTTCTTTTGACATTGTATCCAAAAACACACGCTTGACAGTACCATTTATTAACTCTTTGAAATTTTTCATCGTGCCATATTGTAGGTGTTTTAAATTCTGTATGTAAACAGTACACCTTTAAGGTCAGAAATCTATCTGAATACAACAAAATTCTTGGTCAAACTGGATCATTCATAAGTGGCCATGTGAGTTGTAAACTAAGATAAGAGGCAAGAATTGGGTCAAGTTTGTTAATAGTACCATGTGAGTGCACACTCTTGACAGGGCATTTGCCATGAATCCATGAATGAACCTGGACTTTTTGAACTGATATGCAGATATTTTGGTATCATCTTGTAATAGGCCAATGTGTGATATAATCTTAAGATTCTGTACTTTTTTTCAGGACATTGGAACATACCAGAGCTGATGTGCTCATGAATGGTGAGTGATTTCAACATTTTTGTAAATCATCAAAGGACTGGATGCACCATTTTGCTTTTATGTGAGTCTTGCTCTGTGAAACGGGGATTTTATGCATGTGGGTAAAGCGGCATCCTAGAATTTGCAGATATTTTCGCTTCTATGATATTTTTCTTTAAAGAATGCCTCATTTTAGCAAAAATCTACTGTAGTTTAGGCAGAACTGTCATCCCTGATAAGCCTGTGTGGACTGCACAGGCTAATCTGGAATGACACTTTACACACGTGCATTAAACCTCCTTTTCACAGAGCGAGGCTAATATGGTCAATTATTGTTAATTTGTGTACTTAACCCATTTATGCCTTGCGTCTAGAAAAAAGGCCTTGGCAAACAGTGAAGACCTAGATGAGACGCCGCATGATGCGGCGTCTCATCAGGGTCTGCGCTGTTTGCTTAAAGGAATTTATGTAAGAAATATTCTAAATATAGAAATAAATACACTAGACATCCCTAATTTTGGCAATAAATTGATCCAATTTAGAAGGATGGGAGAGTCCACTTGGCATAAATGGGTTAATACTAAACTGTTCATGGACATCTATTAGTTTTTGTCTTTCAACAAATGGTAGATTACAAAGGATTACTTTCTGTTTTGGGACATTACTATTACAATATGTAGATTTGTCCACTTGAACAGCAGTTTCAGGTTTTCAGAATTTCTCTTAGCTGGAACAGCCATGTTGTTGAAAGTTTCTCTTTCATCATTGTTTGTTTGTTCACTTTGATTTAAATAATTAAGCTTTCGAGCGAGCGTCTGTGACAATAACTTGGCGACTTCTGGTGATAGTTCCTGTTACAAAACCAGTTTATGTCATTGCAGACATTCGACAAAGTTTAAATCCATAAATTCACAATTCATATAAAATACGAAGTCTTGACACTTTAATCTCAGTAAACTGTTTGAATGTTATTTGACCTGTTAATTGATTATTTATATAGAAGTTGTTTTTACAGTTTGATTCACAGATTGTATTCTTTGTAAACAATGTCGAGTTTTGTCGTTAATTTAAAAATACCTCTTGGTATTTAACCCTTTGAGCGCTGGAACCGGATTTTGAAGGCCTTTGCAAACAGTTTGGATATAGATGAGACGCCACAGAACGTGGCGTCTCATCAGGATCCAAACTGTTTGCTATTCTGATAGTATTCTTTGAAAGAAATCAAAGAAAATGCTAATTTTAGAAAATTAGCAGACAACATTTTAGCAGACGACAAATTTCCCAGCATGTAAAGGGTTAAAAGGAATTGAATCAGTTAACTCAGGCAATCATGCAGTGCAGACATACTTTTCCTTCCTTTCTGGGCTGTTCTGAATACGTTATATTTTGTCATAGGAGTTATATAAGGTGTAGTAATTGCTGACTGGGAATTCATTGATTTTGCGTATTTACATTACAAGGCCTGTAACATATGGCGAAGGACACAAGTGCATCTCATAACTAGGTGACACATTTTACAGCCTTTAACTATATCATCATTAATTATTAGTTGACGGTTCTTTATCAAATTAACAGATTGCATAGCAACAACACCTTCCACTTTTATTGAATTTGTCGTTTAAAGGAAGTCTCTTCTTAGTGAAAATCCAGTTAAGGCGGAAAGTGTTGTTCCAGGCTAATCTGGGACGACAATTTACGCACATACATAAAGCTCTGTTTTTTCAGAGCTTTGCATTTTTTAGCTCACCTGAGCACAACGTGCTCATGGTGAGCTATTGTGATCACCTTTTGTCCGTCGTCCGTCGTGCGTCGTCCGTCGTGCGTCGTGCGGCGTCAACATTTACCTTGTTAACACTCTAGAGGCCACATTTATTGTCCAATCTTCATGAAACTTACTCAAAACATGTGTCCCAATAATATCTTGGACAAGTTCGAAAATGGTTCCGGTTGGTTGAAAAACATGGTCGCCAGGGGGCGTGGCAGTTTTCCTTATATGGCTATAGTAAAACCTTGTTAACACTCTAGAAGTCACATTTTTAGTCCAATCTTCATGAAACTTTGTCAGAACATGTGTCCCAATAATATCTTGGACGAGTTCGAAAATGGTTCCGGTTGGTTGAAAAACATGGCTGCCAGGGGGCGTGGCAGTTTTCCTTATATGGCTATAGTAAAACCTTGTTAACACTCTAGAAGTCACATTTTTAGTCCAATCTTCATGAAACTTTGTCAGAACATGTGTCCCAATAATATCTTGGACGAGTTCGAAAATGGTTCCGGTTGGTTGAAAAACATGGCTGCCAGGGGGCATGGCAGTTTTCCTTATATGGCTATAGTAAAACCTTGTTAACACTCTAGAAGTCACATTTATTGTCCAATCTTCATGAAACTTAGTCAGAACATTTGTTCTAATGATATCTTGAACGAGTTCGAAAATGGTTCCGGTTGGTTGAAAAACATGGCTGCCAGGGGGCGTGGCAGTTTTCCTTATATGGCTATAGTAAAACCTTGTTAACACTCTAGAAGTCACATT
>VMBQ01000064.1:336725-352308 GCA_007657795.1 Dreissena rostriformis | reverse complement strand
GCCATATCTTGGAAGTGCTTTGGCGGATTTCATTGAAACTTGGTATGAGTATATATATGGATAAGACAATGATGCACGCCAAATGGCATTGTACACCATCTGTTAATAACGGAGTTATGGCTCTTTGTATCGTAGTATGTTTATCCGTCCGATTTGCACCCATCCTTAAACAAAATATATGTTGCGGGGGATATCAATTCTACGAATTTGCTTGTTTTATTCATTTTCTTAAAGCAATTTAGAAGTTTTTGAAATGGAATTAAAAAAAGATGTAAAAGAAGCTTTAACCTCTTCTGTAAAACTACAGAATGAACGAAAGATATATTACTTTTTCTTTATGTTTAAAAACTTAAATTTGATTACTGCAAAATGTTGCCATGACTACTATCACCCATGGGAATTTCATGACATTTTTTAAGGGATTTTCATTTTAACTTGGAACTTATTTTTTTGGAAAAAAGTACTTAAGCAAATGTTATCATTACATGGATTTTGATACAATGGATATTGAAATGACCCAGTTTTCTTTGGAGATTAATGAATTTTGTGTGTGAAAAAGTCCTGTTTTCAATCTGAAATAATGTAGAAATTCATTTTCTGTAAAGGTCAGATTTCAGTGGTCCGCAATTGACCACTCGCCAGCTGTCTATTGAACTAATTGATGAATCAATCAGATACCTTTTATCCCCCCTGCATGGTCTAAATAACAAAGAGTGTCAGAGTAATTAAATAAGGGTTTTATGTAAGCGAAACTAAGTGGGCGGCGCAATTGATCATTTGGGTACTGGTAATTAAGTTACTGTGACAGCGAAATCAGTATGGTAAATATAGTAGCATTATGAATGCTTCAATTTAGTATGCTTATAACAACTTGCATGTCGGCTTGTTTAATAATGTTTAAAAGGTTATTTAAATATATTTAGGTGGTGAATGTTATTACTTTTTATCTAAATTTAGAACAAAGTACTCAAGGTGAGTTTGTGATCACCCTATGTCTGGCGTCCATTGTCTTGGGGTGTGAAATATGTTTTCAACTTTTAGCTAGTTACTACTCTAGAAGCCACATTTTTCTTGTTCACAATTTTTATCTGACCAACAGATGGGCAAAGTTTGACACTAGGTCATGTGTTTCCAAAAATTATCACACCAGGTCAAACCTTAGAAAACATTTGTGACTGATCTAGAGACCACATTTGTGACTCAACCTTGATGAAACTTAACCAGAATGTTCATCTTGCCAATATCTATGCTAAGTTTAAATATGGGTCACATGCGTTAAAAATCTAGGTCACCAGGTCCAATCTTAGAAAAACGTTACCACTATAGGACAGGCAACATTTATTACTCAATCTTGATGGAACTTGGTCAGAGTGTTTATCTTGGCAATATCTATGCTGAATTTAGATCTGTGTCACATGCATCAAAAACTACCTCACAAGACAAAGAAAACTAGTAGCCTCTTTAGAGGCCACATTTCGGACTCAATCTTGATGATACATGGTCAGAATGTTATTATGGTTATGGCTAGAACATGTTAGAATCTGGGTCACTTGCACCCTAAAACAAGGTCACCAGGTCAAATCTCAAATAATGAAATAAGTTTTTCCAAATTCAGTGGACTTCTCGCATAAAAAAGAAGGCTAATGAATTTATTTTCCCAATTTCTTGAAAATTCCGATAAAGTTCCCAATTCCAAAGCAATGGGCTATCTTCCCAAAAAGTGGAGAAAAAAACCTGCCACTCTAGAGGCCACATTTATGATGCATTTTGTATGTAACTTTGTGAGAATGTTTATGCCTTCAGTGTCTAGGCCGAATCTGGGTCATGTTTGTCTAAATACTAGGTCACCAGGTCCAATCTTAGAATTAGCAATCCAGAGTACATGAAATTTGGTCAAAAGTATTACCTTGAAAATATGTAGTCCAATTTCAAATCATGCATCTAGAAACTATGTCACCAGGTCAGATATTTAAAAAAAACGTTTTATGAGGATTTATGACCTTGTTGAAACCTAGTCAGAATGTTAACCCTTTGCATGCTGGGAAATTTGTCGTCTGCTAAAATGTCGTCTGCTGAATTTCTAAAATTAGCATTTTTTGATTTTTTTTCAAAGAATACTATCAGAATAGCAAACAGTTTGGATCCTGATGAGACGCCACGTTATGTGGCGTCTCATCTGGATCCAAACTGTTTGCAAAGGCCTTCAAAATTCGGTTCCAGCACTGAAAGGGTTAATCTTGACAATATGAATGTGGTGTTTTAATCTGGGTTAAACTAGATTAAACCATAGATCACCGGGTCAAGTCTTAAACAATTGGTGTCGGTGAACTCATGGTCAGCTCATTGGGGCCATCATGGCCCTCTTGTTTCTGCAATAAAATCATCAACTATATAATATGACTTATGATAGTCCAAGGGAGTTAACTCCTGTTCAAGGAACAGAACTCTTACTCTTGTATGTGGGATAATAATTAGGTAAGTGGTATTTGCAAACCATTGCCAGGATTCTGCATGTGTAGGTAGAGCATGACTTTTGAAGAATCTACGTGCAAAGAGAATGCATTAATTGGCATGTGCAGAATTCAATGCACTGTAACCAGGTATTTTGAATAGTTTCTAAGCGTGTTTGAGTTTATTTTATTACGGCAAGCTGTCATTAAGTTATATTGTGGAATTTGTAGATTTTACCAGACAATGCATTTCTGCTGCATGAACTTTTTAGTTGTTAAGAAGAAAAACATTGTTGGAAAATAATGTTACTTTTACATTGAAAATTTGCATGATTTCTGACAGAAACACCCCAAAGACATTTAAAAATGTATGATAACCTGTTGAATGTAAAGATATTTAAAATAAAAAATTCTCTAATTGCGTAACTCATTATTAACAGGTTCAATGATCAAATTCATCCTTTAAATTATGAGATTTATTTTAGGAACCTTTAAATTGACAAGTCTCATTTGACAATTCTGGTTGAATAAACCTCAATTCAAGTCAACCTCTAATATCTGTGTAACAGATGGAATGCATCATTTGATAAATATCTGAATTTTAAAGTTCCTGGTAGTTTTAGCAAATGATTGTTGAATTTAAAAGTGCAAACTTGTTATTTGTTCACATTCTTTGTGCAAGAATATTTCCGATTGCCATGTTTCAAAATTATGTAAAATTCAGAAAAAAAATCTGCACAAAAAAGGGTGATATTTCCTGTTTTGAAATGGCCATGTCATGCTAAAATGAGAAGTTTTATAAGGATTGTGATTAAAGTCCTTTAAAAAATATTTAAATTATGCATATAATGAATAACAGTCGATTGTTTTTTTTTGACAAAGAAAGTTTTTTGTATCAGTACAAAATAAATAGGTACAATGTACACCATAGTATTTCTTAATGTAAGACATTACCGGTAGTTAGTAAACTCTCTTGCATTCTCTTGCATGTAGAGAGAGATACGGAGGATCAGAATTGCCTTGTGTCAGGTTTAATCATCATAATTGTTATAAAATGTGCAAGAGAGATATCTTCATTAAACTTAAATGCAACATTGCCAAGTAGAACTATGTAAACATGAGAATTTCAAGATGTAAAACTATCAGAATGCTCCTGTCAATGAGATGGCAGTGCTTGAACCTCTGCATTTTGCCATTTTTATGAACAGGCATATTGTTTAAGCAAGCAATACAAATTTACCCTAGCTCTGGGAAAATGGTACTTAATGCATGTGGGTAAAGATTTGTTCCAGATTAGCCTGTGCAGTTTGCACAGGCTTATCAGGGATGACACTTTTTGCCTAGACTGGTTTTTTCGTTTGGAAGAGAGTTCCTTTCAACAAATAATTCTTTAAAAACGGAAAGTGTTGTCCCTGCACAGGCTTATGAAGTTATCTGGGATGACTCTACGTACACGCATTAAGCCCCTTTTTCTCAAAACTAGGCTCAATTATACTTGACAATTTTATAACCGCATAAACCATTTTCTATTATGCGCAAGCGAAACACCAGAATGTCAGGCATGTTGGGCCTATGTGAGTTATGCTCTTGTTGCACTGGTGTTTTATGATATTCAACTAATTAATGGCACACTTCTATGTGTGGAGCTCTAATACCATGCTCCTCAGATGAGATGTTTTGGTAGAGAATATTGGTATTTCGTTTGTGTATGTTGGGATGGCTCATTGGCACATTGTTCTTCTACCCAACTTTTGGTTGGTTCGCTTTAAGAATGGTAACAGCCTGAGCATCAGAATGGAGGAATATTAGGGATTGTGTTGATGTAATAATAAATCAATCCATAAGCGCAACACTATTTTATCTCCAAATATTTTTTAAATGTTAGTTAATACGGTTTTCTGTTTTGCCCAGGATGTAGTTCAAGTTACATGCAAGGCATATTTTGATGTTGTACATTTGTTCAGTGACAGACAGACATACACAAAGCTCACATTCACACATATCTTGCATTTTGCTGATAATTGTGGAATGTGGCCTTTTTCTGGGACAGAATTATATGTTGACTGGCATTGAGCTAAATTCTTTGAAATAGGCAAATTATGAACAAATTATGAACTCGAAATTTTTTTCTTCAATAATTAACCTATGTAGCGACAATCATGGGTGTCATTAGAATTTGACATAATTATTCTTCAAGTTAGTTTTTAATTAATTTGGAAGAACCATCCTCTTTTGTCTTTTTTCTGCTGAAATTAACTTTGTCAATACCCAGTTGCTTTGTATAAAACTTTTGATTACAAATCGTACAATAGCAAAATTATGTTGATCTGTTGCGGTCGCATGATTTTTTTTTTTTTTTTTTTTTTTTTTTTTTTATTTNTTGTTTTTTTTTTTTTTTTTTTTTTAGTTTATCAGTAGTTTTCATGTTCTTTTTGCAAATTGTAGAATCAAAATACCATTGTCAGAGAGTGTAGGTATAAATATCTATGGAATGCAACACAATTTCATCATAATATATCTTAAAATGTCTTACTCAGCTATTCCAAGACTAGAGAATTCGTTTGATTCTAACGGTCGTAAAGAGCTGTTTCATACCACCGTGGGCTGGCACGCTGCTAGACATATAGTATAAATAACTCATTTCAAACTAAGTGGTTTCCCTTGACTATATATGGCTAAATGATCTCCCTTGACTTCATATGGTGCAGTGATCACCCTTGTCTACACTTGGCTCAATGATCTCCCTTGACTACATATGACTCAATGATCTCCCTTGACTACATATTGCTCAATGATCTCCCTTGACATCTTATTGCTCAATGATCTCCCTTAAATACATTTGGCTCAGTGATCTCCCTTGATTACATATATCTCAGTTATCTCCCTTGTCTGCACTTGGCTCAATGATCTCCCTTGACAACATATGGCTCAGTTATCTCCCTTGCAGTTTAATTTAATTTTAATAAGATTTATAAGATGTTTTGGACTACTTTATTTATGTTTGCATATATGAATCATTATTTATGTTTGTTGAGATAATTAATATTTTATTATTATTATACAGTATTTTAGAAAAGGTATAATGATCAGTTATAAAAAGTAAAATTAGGTAACTCCCAAGCTATGCTCCATATGCAGTAACAGGAAGTCATTTATTGCAAATGTCTTAATTGATAATATTTCTTGGAATTTAGGTATGAACACACATTTTTGGGATTGATGATAACTATGTATATAATTAGCAAACTAAAAAAAAAAAATCCTTCACTAGTCTTGCTTGATTTAAATATCAACCTGGAAAGAATGTTTGTACTTTTA
This sequence comes from Dreissena rostriformis, assembly GCA_007657795.1. Lineage (NCBI taxonomy): Eukaryota > Metazoa > Mollusca > Bivalvia > Myida > Dreissenidae > Dreissena > Dreissena rostriformis. The sequence goes on along the minus strand of VMBQ01000064.1, from coordinate 346,540 downwards.
ATGTACTTTTTTGTCAGGCTTTTCCATCCTTTGATCAAATGTTAAATGCCAGTCTGTTCAAGCTATTACAGAACCACAAAATTCATTTATTACATAACCACAAAACTCCTGCATGTGAGTAAAGTGTCCTTCCAGAATGGCCTATGCAGTCCGCCTAATCTGGATTTTTGCTTAGAAGGGACTTTCTTTAAACGACAAATATCATAAAACCTGAAAGTGTCGTTCTTGATAAGCCTGTGCGGACTGCACAGGCTAATCTGGGTCAACACTTTACGCATATGCATTAAACCCCCTTTTCACAGAGCAAGGCTCAAATAAGTTATTGATTGGTACAGGTTAGTGGGCGGTACATTCACGCTATTAGAACACCTATGTTAGAATATAAATAAACGTAGTTGAAACCAGATCATAGTCTCAGGTGCCACGTCAGCCAAGCCAATAATAGACGGCCAATATTAGACGTCACTCGATAGATGAACAGGGATGATTTCAATAATATACGTCACTCGATAGATGAACAGGGATGATTTCCCACTAATAAAAAAGCACTGATTGTGGAAGATATCAGACAAGGTGTGGGCTATAAGTAAACTGAGAAATTATTATCTTTATTTATCACTGGCATTTCGAAATAAACAAATGAATAATGCTTGAATAATGGCTGACTGGAATCCCTCATGTTACTTGCTCAGTTTTCATTTGGCAGACGGTAAAGGTCAGTTTGTTACGGTAAAGGTCAGTTTGTTACGGTAAAGGTCATGTTACGGTAAAGGTCAGTTTGTTGCACATTTAAGTGAATTCGGCATTAGGACAAAAACATAAATGATACAAGGTGTTGGCTGTGGTAGCAGTTGTGATAAATATCAATATACATCTACAGATATAGATGACTACCAATAATACTTGTTACGCTTGTTATAGCTGCTTTGCTTGTAACAAATGGCTGCTTTTTCCTGTGCAGAACATGTTGAGTTTATTGTATTGCTGTGAAAGAATGGTGATGTACTTTACATTAATTGATGCTGTCATATTTCGATTGATGCTGTGATATTGTTCTTGGATTTGGAACTGGCTATGAGTAATTTCCACCAAGATGACTTGTAAGCCTTAAATTCATACCCATTGAGTTCATTGGAACATGGTTTATAAGGTAAAAGAGTTGTAAGGTATGATAATGTTTGACTGATAATTGTATTTGGCAGTCATGGTAGGGGACTGTACGTGTAGGGGACTGTACGTGTAGGGGACTGTACGTGTAGGGGGCTGTACGTTTAGGGGACTGTACGTGTAGGGGGGACTGTACGTGTAGGGGATTGTTCGTGTAGGGGACTGTACGTGTAGGGGACTGTACGTTCATGGTAGGGTACTGTACGCTCATGGTAGGGGACTGTACGTTCATGTATATGGTAGGGGACTGTACGTTCATGTATATGGTAGGGGACTGTACATTCCTGTATGTTTTTGTTGTTTTTACATCATTGATATTGATCATTGAAAAATTTGTTTTAAGTTTTGTGCCATTAGCAAGTCCATAACTTCCTACGGATATTTATTATTTCCTTTTTATGGGATATAAAACCATTTAATGTTATGTTCTATTATCATGTATAATTTAACTTGTTAAAGCACTCAACAAAGGTGTGAATGCTGGTAATGTGTGTTGGCTATATATGGAAGGTTCGCTTATTAATCTACCTACATGTGTAGTGTTCAATAATCACATATTGATGCTGCGGAAGTAATTATATGAGTAGCATTCTGAGAAAACTGGGCATAATGCATGTGCGTAAAGTGTTGTCCCAGATTAGCCGGTGTAGTCCGCACAGGCTAATTAGGGACAACACTTTCCGCTTTTATGACATTTTTCGTTTAAAGGAAATCTCTTTGTAGCGAAAATCCAGTGTTGACGGAAAGTGTTGTCCCTGATAAGCCTGTGCAGATTGCACAGGCTAATATGGGACGACACTTTACGCAAATTCATTATGGCCAGTTTTCTCAGAACGCGACTCATATAGCAAGTAAGCTAGCAGATGGAAGGTGTATGTCTTTGTAATGGAATGCTATTTCACATTCTTATTTCATTAGTTGATGATTGACTGCAGACTGAGGAATTGATTTGGCAAAGCTAGAATAGAGGGTCATTTACCAAAAATATTACCTTATTACCTAAAATATATCTCAGCTAAGTTCAACACTGGGTCATGTGGGGCCAAAAACTAAGTCACAATGTCAACTTAAAGAAATACTTGTGAACAATATTGAAGATACATTATGAAACTTGCTTATAACATTTGTTTAAATGATATCTTGGTCAAGTTAGAAAATGGTTCCAGTCTGTTGAAAGCATGGTGGCAGGGGGCAGGGCAGTTTTTAGCTCACCTATTGAGCTATTGTGATTGACTTTTGTCCATCGTGCGTCGTCCGTCATGCGTTGTCTGTCGTGCGGCGTCAACATTTACCTTGTTAACACTCTAGAGGTCACATACAGTGTCCAATCTTCATGAAACTTGGTCAGAACATGTGTCCCAATAATATCTTGGACGAGTTCGAAAATGGTTCCAGTNGCCACATTTATTGGCCAATTTCATGAAACTTGGTCAGAACATTTGTCCCAATGAAATCTTGGCAGAGATTGAAACTGGGTCATATGAGCTCAAAAACTAGGTCACTAGGTCAAATATATAAAAAAAAACATGTTAAGTCACATTTATGGTCCAATCTTCATGAATCAGCTTGCATTTTTTCAGAATAGTCTAGTTCATTTTGCTCTCAGGTGAGCGCCTTAGGGCCTGATGGCCCTCTTGTTGTAATATTGCTGAATAGTAACCTGAACACTCTAGAAGTCCCATTTTGTTATCAATCTTCATGAAACTCGTTCAGAACATTTGTAATAATGATATCTTGGCTGAGTTTGATAATGGTTTCGTTCCATTGAAAACGAATGCTTTGGGTGAGATGGCAATATCCTTATATGGCTGTAGTGAAACAATACCAGCTCAGATCTGTTGAGTTCATTTGGGTCTCAGGTTTTGGCCCTCTTGTATTAACCCATTTATGCCTAGTGGACTCTCCCATCCTTCTAAATTTGATCAATTTATTGACAAAATAAGGGATGTCTAGTATATTAATTTCTATATTTTGAATATTTCTTACAGAAATTCCTTAAAGCAAACAGCCCAGACCCTGATGAGACGCTGCATCATGCGGCCTCTCATCTGGGTCTAAGCTGTTTGCCAAGGCCTTTTTTAGACGCTAGGCGTAAATGGGTTAATAATGTCGGAATTGATTAAAATTGTGATCATTCTTGAAAAGAAAATGGTATCACTAGAATATCAGCTCAAAGTTTGGATTATATATGACGAGTAATAAACCATACCACTGTAGATCATGGTCACATGTAATGTGAGGATTGAGCGTGCATTAAGTTGTTTATGGAATAGAGGAATGAACGCCATATACACCATTATTGCATTCAGTCGTCCAGTTGGAAAATAGTTCTTTGGATACATGTAGTCAATTACTAGAGTTAATTGACAACAAGCCTCAGAAATTTATTAATGGAATTCTTGGCTCGTTATTCATGCTCACATTCATTAATACAGAACTCTGGCTATGCTTGAGACCAGGTCACCAAAAGGCATTATTGATGGGAGAAATTGTTTGATTAGTGATATTTTTTTGATGTTAACCGGGTCACCAAGACTAATTACTGACCATTGATTTCATAAGTTGGATACCCATGCATGCTTGATTAATTTAAGGATTTTCATACAAAAAATATAAACAAATAGAACATGAGATGATCTTTTTGAGACTATAGCACAGTATTCCTTTATCTGTTGAACTACCAATTCTGCTCTCTAAGACAACAAAAATGTTGAGTTTCTCAGGCCCAGCTAGATATATTTTATAAGGCCCTTTTCAATTTTTAATCGCTGTAAAAAAAGTTTAGTTAATAAGAAAAAAGGACCATTTATCATAGACCGGATCAGGCAACATAAGTTATTTTGTTTGTTAGTATCACCATCAATAGACTAGCCGTTACTTACACATTATGATCACAAACACCAATCATGTAATTCATGCCTCTACGCCAATAGAGGGTTTAGCCTGAAACTGTTGTATCTTCTTTACATTTCTATATAAAATACAATAGTTTTGCACTCTAACCTCAAAATGTATGTATTAAAAAAAGGAATTCAGTATATAACTCATCCTAGTGTGGCGCTGACACATCAAATAACAAGGCTATAGTACTTAGAAACAAAATATACAAACATTGTCCCATTACAGCATTCTCAACCACTGAAAATGTTCTCGGCCCATAAGACATTGCTCTTAGACTAGAAAACGTCCATGAGTTATGCAATACAGACAGCCTCTTCACCAGGAAATTTGCATGCTGGTGGACTTTTGTTTGATTGCTCTCATTAATTGGAACGGTATATTTGTTGTCAGTTGAGTTACTTTCCATTGTAATTTGCTATTGATTTCTGTTTTCAGATTGGCTCTATCATCTTAAAGGATCTCATCAAGAGGCAAATATGGCAGCAAGTTGTATGGAATGGCGGTATCTTGAAGAACAATTCATGAACGTGCTTGTAGAAGATACTTAATGTAGTCAAGAATTATGATAAATGGTTGGAACAAGAAACGCAGGTCGCTTATGTATCTGATAGAAATGAATATGATGTCAAAATCATGCCTTGAAAATGTATGTTGTCGTTTTGCCAACATCACTAGCACAAAATGAGGACAGCTGATGATGTCTTATCACGTCTTTTGGGAGGACAACTTTGAGCATCATCTCAGTCAACACTGACGAGAAACTTAATGACATCATACCGGCAACATTTATGACATCACCGATTGCAACAATGATGACATTAGCTTGTCATATTATTGTGACATAACAAGGACAACAAGTGCTAAGTGTGTAGACATCTGTAAGGCAATACTGATGACAATATTTGAGACATGAGCTAAAAGAAGCAGTTATGACATAACCATGGAACAGCACTGAAATCACCATGACAACAGTGATGACATCATACATGACATCAAGGATGACATCACCATGACAATAGTGCAGTGATGTTATCATACATGACATCAGTGGTCGATCTAACCCAGAGTGCAATGCAGCCTTCAGGGATGAACAGGTAGATTTATGAAGTATTTTTACGTCTTCCATTTTTATGACCAGCCCCCCATCCCCCTCTACCCCCCCCCCACACACGCACCTTCATCGAACAAGGTGGTGCTTATTTAACTAAATTTGTCGTACCAGGTGGTTACCAAACTTGTTTTATTAGCTCAGTTGAACAGTTTTCGTCTGATCTTTGCTAAACTTCTTAAAAATGATCTTTATTATCCCCTCCGAAATTTTTTGGAGGGGATATAGTAATAGTCTCCGTCTGTCTGTCCGTCCGTCTGTCCGTCTTTCTGTCCGAAACTTTGTCCAGAGCATAACTCCCAATGTATTCAATGGATTTACTTTAAACTTAGAATATAAACAGATGGCAACTAGGAGAAGTGCAGTGAACAAGAACCATAACTCTACCTTAAAAAAGTGCCATATATTGATTCAATTCTGAACAAAATTTAAATAGTAATCATTTTTGTTTACTATTAAATTTTCCTATTTCTTCGGTGCATAAGGTGCTTAGTATTCTACAAAAGTACATGATTGTGTTCAAGACATAGGAAAAAGAAAGAATTGATTAACCCTTTGCATGCTGGGAAATTTGTCGTCTGCTAAAATGTCGTCTGCTGAATTTCTAAAATTAGCATTTATTTGATTTTTTTTCAAAGAATACTATCAGAATAGCAAACAGTTTGGATCCTGATGAGACGCCACGTTCTGTGGCGTCTCATCTGGATCCAAACTGTTTGCAAAGGCCTTCAAAATTCGGTTCCAGCACTGAAAGAGTTAAAATGAAAGCATTTCTGATAAGGCTGTCAGACTTTGCACATTATGATGAGTGGAATGAAGTATTGAGCGGTTGCATAATGATCTTTTGATGCGTGTGCAATCTGCAATATTGTTTTAAGGCCGTAAGAAATACAAGGAAATACTTGCTTACTGGAAAATTGTCAAAAAATTATAAATATTAAATTTTGTGTCAAAAAAACGTGCAGTTCTGTAAATTCTGTGTCTTGCAAATAAAAAAACCTATGGAGAGGCAAAACATGAAAACAAAATAATTGTTTAAGCAACTTCTGTGCTTTTGTTTGTATTTAATTAAGCAATTTGAAAACATTTACACAACATAAATAAATTTAAATACCAGCATATTTCTTTATGTTTGAAACAAATTGCAACTAAAAACATTACATTGTGTCTTCAATGCTTTAAATGTTTATAACTTCTCAAATTTTCCCCAGACCTATTACATCTATTTTCTTAACAACATACTTCAAATCGGTATTTCTTCTAATAAAATGTGGCGTGTTCTGAGAAAACTGGGCAAAATGCTTGTGCGTAAATTGTCATCCCAGATTTGCCTGTGCAGTCCGCACTGGCTAATCAGGGACGACAATTTCCGCTTTTATGGAATTTTTTGTTTAAAGGATGTCTCTTCTTAGCGAAAATCCAGTTTAGGCGGAAAGTGTCATCCCTGATTAGCCTGTGCGGACTGCACAGGCTAATCTGGGATGACACTTTACACACAAGCATTTTGCCCAGTTTTCTCAGAACACGCCACAAATTAGTAAAAGAATTAGAAGCCTTTGCAACATAGTTTCCTTTTTGGCGTCTTAAGAAAAGTCTTGAAAGAGATGACAAAAAAATCTATTTTATCAGAACACGCCACTTATAACACTTGCACTGACTGTTGCTTTGTTGATCATAATCAAAATGTAATTCCGGAAAACATTCCATGTGATGTCTAAGATTTACTGTTAACTTAAACATGTCAATATAAGGGTTGAGGTTTGGGTAGCGAAGGTGGTAGGTGGGGGATGGATTGGCCTGAGACCAATACAGGCAAAACGGAATGTGAATGGTTGAATTACCCAATTTAAGCCATGTTTTGTGAAAAAGTGTCTCAATGCATGTGGATAAAGTTTGGTCTCAGATTTGCCTGTGCAGTCCACACAGGCTAATCAGGGACGACACTTTATGCATAGACTGGATTTTCGTTAAGAAGAGACTTCCTTTAAACAAAAAATCCCGTAAAAGTAGAAAGTACTGTCCCTGATTAGCCTGTGTAAACTGCACAGGCTAAACTGGGACAACACTTAAAGCTTACGCATTAAGCCCTGTTTTCACAGAGGGAGACTCATTTCTATTTAGGGACACATTATACTGAAGAGTGTATGTTCAAGCTTTTCATATCATTGATTTAAGCTAATGAAAATGATGACTTGAAAGCAGGCAGGTAACGTCGACGGAAGGAAACACAAAAATAATGATTAAATAAGCAATTGAGAGTGGCAATTACTTTTAACAGTTATTAGTGTTTTGTAACCTTAAGCATTCGTCCGGAATTTTCTTCCATTTTAAACCAAAGTTTATGGTAAGTTGCTTGCAAACGAAAACTTAATTATGCTTTAAGTATTATTTTAAACAAATTGCAACAAGAACAAGTTTAAGTGCAACAGTTGCAGTATAGTTACCTCCCTTTATATGCTTTGCCATTGTGAAATATTTAGTGCAGTTGCAGTATAGTTACCTCCCTTTACATAGGCTTTGTCATTGCAAAATTACTATGTGCTCAACTATGAAAGATCAAATGTCAGTCAACAGCAACTCCCTAAAAATTATCAAATTTCCCAATCATCCAGATTGTATTTACGTCTAACATAATTTCCTGAATTTTGTTGAATTACAGAAAGGGCCTGACATGTACAAGCTCCTGAATGAATTAAAAAGAAAATTATCGCATAATTTTGTGCGAGAACAGATTATAGTTTTTTTGGCTTCCTTACTTCATTATTTTCTCAATGACATCATATAAGGCTTTGCTCTTAAAAGCCGGTGTGAAACATGATTTCAACTTGAAGCCTACTATTTTCTCCATGATGGGTTTCGAAATTTACTTCCTTCTCGATATGGCTGCATTCGCTAAGATTACTACTTCATTGATAATTTAAATTATTGTGTGACTTTGGACTGGTTAGCCTACAAAGGAGTGTCATGAATGGATTTTATGTTGTTTAAAAGGTTTGAACTTTTAAGTCATTGGCCTTCGTTGCAAAATGTCATGGGAAATATTTAATTTTTTATACTTTTATTCACACATGAATTTTATCTTCATGAATTTTATCTTATCTCTCACGCTTTCTTCATTCGACTTTCTGAAGTAGTTTAAATGAAATTTGATGGATCTAGTTTGGGAAAAAAGGAAAGTTTTGGTAATTTGATGGATCTATTTTCGAAAAAAGGAAAGTTTTGGTTTTTCTATAAGCGACGAACAAAAAATAAATAATGTTTTATTCAATGAATGATTTACTGGAAAACATTATTAGTTGCATATGCTTGTTGTCATTAATAACAAGTGCAGATGTGTCAGGGAGCATTCATTGATCTTTTTCATGCTATATTAAGTAGTAAAATGACCACAAATTAACCGAGAAATTATTGTTTTCCACGCAAAGTTATTTCCCGATTTTCCATCCATTTCAAGTACAACATGAAACCACTACTTTAACTATATTAGATTAAGAATACGGCTATCGTCTGTTAATATCTGCTCTTAGATATGTTCAAGGAGTGATCAGGAAATAGTTAATGTTTACAAAAATAGAACTTTATCAATGAAATCGTGGGCACATAATACATCATTTGTTTTTACCCACTGGGACCAAAGTGAATGGAAATTTCTCGTCTTTATAAAAATAAGTGCCATTAGGAGCAAATGTCATAAGCTAGGTGTGTGTGTGGCAGCTATTTCTGGAATCAAGACGTTGGTGACGATTTGTAAATGCGTTTAGTTCAAGAGATTTTCTCACATGGGATATACAATTTCAAAAATGGCTTTGTCAGTGCTAGTATTTATCTGCAATTTATAGGTCAGTTATATTGCTTTTGTTTATGAAATTAAGTTATCCAAAAAGAAGCTTTTTTCTTTTTCTCAAAATTATAATTAAATCGTTAAATATCGGACTATACAATATACATGGATATGAATGGTAAGAAGGATTAAAGATATTCTCAACCCATGACATTGATTTTAACCCATTTATGCCTAGCGTCTACAAAAAAGGCCTAGGCAAACAGCGTAGACCCAGATGAGACGCTGCATGATGCGGCATCTCATCAGGGTCTACGCTGTTTGCTTAAAGGAATTTCTGTAAGAAATATTCTAAATATAGAAATAAATAAACTATACATCTCTAATTTTGGAAATAAATTGATCCAATTTAGAAGGATGGGAGAATTCACTAGGCATAAATGGGTTAATGTTATTGTCGTCTCATTTAGTTGTACTCATTGTGCATATATTGATCTGTACGTGAAGTACTTTCTGAGGATTTTTTATCAGTGGCCATAAGAAAAAGTAAAAACTCTAAATACCATAACATAATTGTGTTCTGTTCTGAGAAAACTGGGCATAATGCATGTGCGCAAAGTGTTGTCCCAGATTAGCCTGTGCAGTCCCCACAGGCTTATCAGGGACGACACTTTCCGCTTTTATGACATTTTTCGTTTAAGTGAAGTCTCTTCTTAGCAAAAATCCAATTTAGGCGGAAAGTGTCGTCCCTGATAAGCCTGTGCGGACTGCACAGGCTAATCTGGGACGACACTTTACGCACATGCATTATGTCCAGTATTCTCAGAACACGACACATTTGTCCGATATAGTTAAATG
>VMBQ01000064.1:321339-336281 GCA_007657795.1 Dreissena rostriformis | reverse complement strand
TTATTGAGATACCATAATTATATCGGCGAATATCTTCATTTAACATCTGGTCTAAATAAAATCCCAGTTCACCTAGTTCACGCGATACCGTCTATATTATATAACGATCCCTGTACTGACCGCGCGAACTCACCCTGATACCTTGCGGCTTGGAATGCAATGCTTAAAGTGAGGTCACGATTTCACGGCTTGAACGACGGCTTGTTTAAAACTTTATACTTTTACATGTTTAATGTTCAATTTCGAAAACAATTAAATATGGTTTGGCCAAAACTAATATCAGGATATCAAAAAACGATACTTTTATGAACTAAAATATACTAGAACACAGACAGCAATATGGTAATAATAACTAAATATGAGAACATAGCCTTTAAGTACAAATGCTCTGGCGCTGACAATCCTCTGAATATAAAGGGGCACATACAAACTGTATTGATGTCGAGAATTACGTGTGAAACTGCTCTATCTCTCAAACCTTATCATTAGAGATACAATTGTGTCATGCTGAATACGCAGTTAACATCGTTGCTAAACGAACTGTAGTATCCCTTTTCACACCCAATACTTCCCAAAAACTGAAAGTCGATGGAATAACATATTCATGTAGATTGCATGTTTTCTTCTGCGAAAAGTTGCAGGCCCACCGGCGGGAAAATTTATATTCGAATTGATTGGTCGCTTACAAAGGTCAGGCTAAGGTGAAAACCTGGCGTATACAGCTAACGCCGAAAAATAATTAGACAGCAGCTTTACTACTTTAAGCCATTTGTCATCAAATACATGTCAGTTATTCCACAAATTGTTTGTTTGGTGCACTTTTAAGTTCATTAACTTGAGTTCATTTACCATTTCTTGAACATGATACCTGGAGTTGCTAAGTTAGTGAACTATTCATGAACTGTTAATGAGCTTCATTAACTCTCTATCATTAATTCTTGGAATCCTTCGCAGGGGTAATTAATATTTTGTAACGGATAACCCTTTTAATGACTAGATCATCGATCATTAATATCAGTTTAATAATAACAACTACCAATATCATGGTAACCATTGACCTCATTATCATCATTTCCGTAATGTTCACGTTTGTGTTGTGTTTCAATGGATGACACAGGTCACTTAATTGTTGCAGGTAGATTTAATACACAGAGAAAAGGACTAGAACCACATCCAGTTCTTTGCAAGTACAGCAATACTGGAACCGAGTCAGTTGTGGAAAAAAAGCCAGGATTGACTTCAATCGTTCACTATTTTGAAAACATGTCAAGACAATGAAGCTGGTACCCAGTTTTGGAGAAAACAAAGGCTGAATTGACAGCGATGGTTCCTTAATTTTGATACCTTGATAGGACAATAAATCTGGAACCCAGTCTTGGAGGAAGCTCAAGCAGGATTGACAGTGATGGTTCCCTATTATGACACCATGTCAGGATATTGAAGCTGGTTCCCAGGTTTGGATAAAACTCAACCAGGATTGGCAGCAATGATTTTGAAATTCAATAAACTGTCAAGTCGGTGAATTTGATATTCAGTTTTGAATGAAACTAGGAGGATTGGCAAAACTGTAAAATAAAAGTTCAGTGTACATGAGTCAATTGTACTTTTGGGATTTCAAAGGCAATGCAATATTAAATAACGAGGAAAAATGTGGTTTTTAAGGATGGTATTTCAGAGCAGTATCTCTAGGAATCAGATTTCTTGGAGCAGAGCAAATGAAATTGTGTTTACCGTTCAACTAGGACACATATGAAACAAATGACAAGAAAACAGTTCACGTGTGTATTATTTCTATGAAATGCTGCAAAATGAGTTGTGTATAGTATTGAACAGCAAGTAAGAAGGGAAGACAAAAACATCTTATGAGGCTATGTATTTTAATCATTCATTTCATCGGGAGACACAGAAATGGCTTGTTGTTCATTAGAAAATTAGAAAATGTTTCAATTCCGGACATTTGTAAATATTAAAAAAGCCTGTTTTGAAAGGACTTTTGAAAAGTAAATTATTGTAGATATACAAGTATTTACCAAAATGCAAAAAGTGAAACGGACATTAACAGATTAACAGCACACACTTGAATATATATTAAAAAGCCCATATAAAAAAAAATCGTTTTGAAATGTTTATACAAGAATGAGACAAATCTATAAATACCTCAAAGATGACAGATGAAATAGAATTAACAGCTTCCAACTGGAGAACAATATTCGTCTAGGATCTGGTGCGGCGGTTCAAGAAAGACCGCCGTATTACGCAGGGAGAAACTGTAAACATAATTCATTGGATGACGTCCGACGGCTTAAGTACATCGGGAGACAAATGACCGATGGCAGCGGCTGGACATATGTCATAGAAACTGGACGTTAATTTTACAGTAAGTACAGACAAACTGATTACTAGAGGAACACGCAGTCTCCTCATCTCCAATTATTCTGGACTATTTTGTACGAGTTTCAAGGAATAAGAAAGCGATAAATTTAGAGTGAGGGGGGATTAGTGGAAATGTGTATGGTTTGATTAAAAAAGCTCCCAATATCCGTCCTTTATCTGAGTAAAACAAACTGGCAACTAAAGAGAGATCATTGGAGCTTCGTTGTGGGAAAACTGGGCTTAATGCATAAAATTACTTCTAGACTATTTTGTACGAGTTTCCAAGATTAAGCAAGAGTTAGNGGGGGTAGTGGTTATGCGTTATGTTTGATTTAAAAACCTCCCAATATCTGATCTTCATCTGAGTTTAACAAACTGGCAACTAAAGAGAGATTATTGGAGCCTTGTTTTGGGAAAACTGGGCTTAATGCATGGAATTTATGGAATTTTCCATGTAAAGGAATTATCTTCTAAATGATAATCATGAGTGGGCAGCAAGTGTTCTCCCTGATTAGCCTGTGCAAACTGGGGACTTCACATGCTAATCTGGGACGAGACTACACACGTGCATTAAGCCCCATTTCCCAAAGCGATGCTGAAATATTCAATAATATTGTTATATGCAAATATAATAATAAAAATCTGCTAGATGGGGATGATTTCTTGTTTGAAGAAACACATGTTTGAACGAACAAGAATTTGTTTCACTTTTCTTTACCTAAAGTTGCTCGACCTAATGTAAGACCTAAAATAAGGATGGTTGAATGAAAAAAATAGAATCTTATTTCTGATAGATTATTAGCCTCTCTAATTGAACTGCGATACTGTACTATTCTAGATAAAATGGTGCTATTTTTGTTGCAACTTTATTCCTAGAGCGATTACTAAAATAAATTATACCAAGGGGGAGGAAGGTTGAACAACAGAGGTGCCAGTTTAATAATCTATTTTTATGTTTAAGTTTACAAATTAATTGGTTGTATTGTAGAAATTAAGAAATTGAAGTGTTTATAGTGTGCAACAATATTGCTGTTGCAGATACACAATTGTGTATTTGGTACACATTTTAGAAAATATTATTTTCTGTTTAATAAAATATTTTAAAATTCCCCTGGTTTGGTTAATGTTTTGCTTTTAAATTTTAATAAAGGCAAATGGCTCTAAATGAAACCATTGTGATATCATTAACATACAAAAAAGGTACCAAAGTATTATATTAAAATTATAAAGAGCCTTATATATAAAACCTTTATAATTGTTTCCTCCACTGTGTTTTAGGCCTCCAAGATTGTTATAGTTTCATTGTAAATAACACAGACTGTCTTGGAATGTCAAAACACAGGAATCATACCTTGCCAGTGTGTATGCCAACACCTTTGGCCAAAAAAAAAAGGGTTCTGATTCTAGGATATCAGAAGCATCCGAGTGATGCCAAGACTTGCCACAAGAGCAGTGAAAGTGCAGACATGATCAGTTATTATAACAATGTGTGCTTTATCCTTTCCTGATCCCCCCATTCCCCTGACAAATCTTGCTCCTCCAGAGAAGATGTAACAATTTGTAATCTGGTGTTGTGTAACCTAGTTCACCTACCCTTCACCAAAAAGTTAAGGGGATTCCTTCCTGTCAGTTACGTTGTCATGACATTTGAAATGGCCTCTTGGCATTAAATGTAACGCCATCATAACAAGTGAATTGTATGTTGCCTTTGAACTTTCAAGTCCCTCTTATTCTCAATAATTGATCGGTACATTAAGTACAGCATTTTGTGATGAACATGCTAGGTATTTTATTTACATATTTGTTTGTTTATTTTATTTTGTATGTCCAAAATAACCAGAAAAAGAGAATGATATGGTGTCCTCAATATCTTGCAAATTGTTCTCAGGTTCCTTTGTGTTAAGCATTTATTCAATTACCACAGATTTGGCAAGTACTGTTTTATCAATCTTTAGTTGTATGAAAATATATAATAAACTTTTAGCCATTATTGAACAGCGATGAAATATTTCAAATAATCTTTTGAAGTTAAATTTTTAATTGCCATTAAAATTAAACTGCATGATCACCGTGCTATTGTTACGTCTTCACTTCATGCCTTCTCTCAACAGCTGTTAGACAGGTTTGTTTGTGTTGGCCTTACTAGTTTTGCTCTGTGTAGTTCCCAAAATTCCAGGTGCCAGAAATACCTGCATTCTGCCCATGTCCACAGGTGCATCTCTATTGTCAGGGCCTGGGTAAGGCAATCAGCATTAGGCCACGGCAAATCAACCAATGGTTTCCTGCTACACTAACAAATATAAAGGAGCCTCGCTCTGCAAAAAGGGGGTTTAATGCAGGTGCGTTAAGTGTTGTCCCAGATTAGCCTGTGCAGTATGCACAGGCTTATCAGCAGTGTTGGCACCAATCGGCCGCCCCCGGTTTTAACCGGTTTGAACCGCCCCGGTCAATACTCCCGAAGTGGTCATTACTGGTCGATTGAACCTTACCCCAATTTTGATTAATATTCCATGCTTAATTAAACAATATTTTTAATATAAANCAAAAGGGAACCCTAGGTTTCACAGAATATTTTGACCTTCTGAATTTGTATTGCAAATTTATGGAAGAAACCATGATGGGTAACCCTGCTTCTACTGTCAGAACATGTCTGCACATTATCTATTATTCAGAACTCTTATGACTCCTCCTGTTAAGGATCCACTGGCTCAATATGAGTTGCGTCATGCGAATATGGGTCTTATGCCATATGCGACCAGCGTAGCTCAAGACCAGTTGCACATTCGCACAGACTGGTCAGGTGCTACGCTGTTTGCTGATGAGACCACAAATCATTGTATGACTTTATAGCGGACATAAAGGATAGCTCCTGACCAGTCTGCGTGACTGTGCAGGCTTGTCTGGAGCTACGCTGGCATATGGCTTAAGATCCATTTTTGCATGATGCGGGTCATATAATATCATAATAAAATTGATAACCTTAATATTAAATTAATAACAAATATACAACAGTAAATAATCTTGATATAAAATTAAGTACATATTATTCCAAGTTTGCACTGTTGAGTGCTTGTACAACAATTTTCAACCAACATTTGCCATATTGTGCAGTTCTATCAAAATAAAATTGAGCCTGGCTCTTTGAAAAGGGGGTTCAATGCATGTGCGTAAAGTGTCGTCCCAGATTAGCCTGTGCAGTCCATACGGGCTAATCAGGTCAACACTTTCCGCCTAAACTGGATTTTGAACATCAAGAAGAGTTTTCCTTTTAACGAAAAATACAATAAAAGCGCAAAGAGTTGTCCCAGGGACCACACTTTATGCACATGCATTAACCCTTTGAATGCTGGGAAATTTGTCGTCTGCTTAAATGTCACCTGCTGAATTTCTAAAATTAGCATTTTCTTCAGTTTTTTTTCAAAGAATACTATCAGAGTAGCAAACAGTTTGGATCCTGATGAGACGCCACGTTCTGTGGCGTCTCATCTGGATCCAAACTGTTTGCAAAGGCCTTTAAAATCCGGTTCCAGCACTAAAAGGGTTAAATCCCCTTTTCACAGAGCGAGGCTCAATTCTCTCAGTGCGTTGATGGCCCTTGTGCAACAAATTACATGGAATGCATGGTAACTTTCTTTCAGCAGTAGGATTTTCAGATATTGCATTTGTCTATGGGTGTCTGTAGGTAATTACATGCATGTTAGGGTTAGTAATCTGTCATGGGGTTTCCAATGTATTGTGAAATAATGTTCTCAGATTATGGAAGTGTTTAGGGTGAATTTTCGGAGGAGCCTATTTGAGTTTTGATTTGAATTGAATTATCAAGATTTTTTTTGTTGTAATTATGTGAGATGCAGTAGGCTTCATTAAATTAAGGTACGTTNTTGTGTCCGGAGCCATATCTTGGAAGTGCTTTGGCGGATTTCATTGAAACTTGGTATGAGTATATATATGGATAAGACGATGATGCACGCCAAATGGCATTGTACACCATCTGTTAATAACGGAGTTATAGCCCTTTGTATCTTGAAAAAATGCTTTTTACTATAGGCACTTTTGTGTCCGGAGCCATATCTTGGAAGTGCTTTGGCGGATTTCATTGAAACTTGGTATGAGTATATATATGGATAAGAGGATGATGCACGCCAAATGGCATTGTACACCATTTGTTAATAACAGAGTAATAACCCTTTGTATCGTAGTATGTTCATCCGTCCGATTTGCACCCATCCTTAAACAAAATATATGTTGCGGGGGATATCAATTCTACGAATTTGCTTGTTAAAACAGATACTTGCATATATAATAGCATCATCTAAATTGATTTTACTTCAAAACTGGATTTTTTATTAATTAAAAAAAAATCCTCATGAAATGAAACTGTGTGCACAGTTTAAAAATACAGTTAAAATGATAAAAATACAATCACTGTTAATTAAAAAGTCATGGAAAATTGCTTATCTACCTTGAATTATAGATAGTATATTATAAGAATATATGTAGATCATGAAATGAATAGTTTTGTTTGAGAAAATCACCAAAATGATGTCCATTCCCAGTTTTATGTCTTATCATCAATTCACATAATACAGTGTTATTAGCTCTCTGGAACGACATAGTCAGCCAATTATAATACACACAGTTTAAAAAGCATGCAAAAGCGCAAATCACTTAGATTGATATCGTCCAAAATTATGTCAGCCTTCCTTGTATGAGCCATTTTGAAAGATGCATTTTGATTGAATGATTGATTATATGTGTCGCATTCTGATAAAACTAGGCAAAATGCATGTGCATGAAGTGTCCTCACAGGCTAATCCCGGACGACACTTTCCGCCTAAACTGGATTTTCGCTTAGAAGAGACATCATTTAAACGAAAAAATTCCATAAAAGCGGAAATTGTCATCCCTGATTAGTCTGTGCGGACTGCACAGGCTAATCTGGGATGACAATTTACGCACAAGCATTATGCCCAGTTTTCTCAGAACGCGACACATATCATTACAACGAGTTAGTATTATGATGTGGCAACATGCTACTAACTTGTGGCAATGAGTTACTAAGTTGTGGGCATTAGTATAAACAAGCATATGTCACATCTGTTTTTCAT
Organism: Dreissena rostriformis; assembly: GCA_007657795.1. NCBI lineage: Eukaryota > Metazoa > Mollusca > Bivalvia > Myida > Dreissenidae > Dreissena > Dreissena rostriformis. The sequence continues at coordinate 328,800 of VMBQ01000064.1, read as the reverse complement.
GTCATGGTGTCTATAATGTTTGGTCTGTTATGTCATATACACACATGACTTTGTAGGTAGTAACTCAAGGGTGTCTCAAATTGAGTTTGGGTTGATGCATTGTGGGTGGTGAGTGAAACTATTGTAGTCTAGCTGATATAGAAATATTTAGCAAGTACAACTGTTTAACGCTAATCCATAATTTGGGATTTGATTTAGAATAATTAAATGAAATACCAAGACTGAAGAGAGTATTCAACACATACTTTCAGTTATAAGTAATAGCTTACTATTTCGGCTGTTGACTACTACACTTGAGTTCAAGGTTAACCCTTTAAGCCCTGGAACCGGATTTTAAAGGTCTTTGCAAACAGTTTGGATCCTGATGAGACGCCACAGAACGTGGCGTCTCATCAGGATCCAAACTGTTTGCTATTCTGATGGTATTCTTTGAAAAAAAATCAAGGAAAATGCTAATTTAAGAAATTCAGCAGACAACATTTTAGCAGACGACAAAATTTCCCAGCATGCAAAGGGTTAACATAAAGTAGTATGAAGCTAGACTAACTGCAAGTTGCATGAGAGATCTCCATACTGAATTCACAAGGGAACCCTAGGTTTCACAGAATATTTTGACCTTCTGAATTTGTATTGCAAATTTATGGAAGAAACCATGATGGGTAACCCTGCTTCTACTGTCAGAACATGTCTGCACATTATCTATTATTCAGAACTCTTATGACTCCTCCTGTTAAGGATCCACTGGCTCAATATGAGTTGCGTCATGCGAATATGGGTCTTATGCCATATGCGACCAGCGTAGCTCAAGACCAGTTGCACATTCGCACAGACTGGTCAGGTGCCACGCTGTTTGCTGATGAGACCACAACTCATTGTATGACTTTATAGCGGACATAAAGGATAGCTCTTAACCAGTCTGCGTGACTGTGCAGGCTTGTCTGGAGCTACGCTGGCAAATGGCTTAAGATCCATTTTTGCATGACGCGGGTCATATAATATAAAAATAAAATTGATAACCTTAATATTAAATTAATTACAAATATACAACAGTAAATAATCTTGATATAAAATTAAGTACATATTATTCCAAGTTTGCACTGTTGAGTGCTTGTACAACAAAATTCAACCAACATTTGCCATATTGTGCAGTTCTATACAAAATAAAATTGAGCCGGGCTCTGTGAAAAGGGGTTTCAATGCATGTGCGTAAAGTGTCGTCCCAGATTAGCCTGTGCAGTCCATACGGGCTAATCAGGTCAACACTTTCCGCCTAAACTGGATTTTGAACATCAAGAAGAGTTTTCCTTTTAACGAAAAATACAATAAAAGCGCAAAGAGTTGTCCCAGGGACCACACTTTATGCACATGCATCAACCCTTTGCATGCTGGGAAATTTGTCGTCTGCTAAAATGTTGTCTGCTCAATTTATAAAATTAGCATTTTCTTCGATTTTTTTTTCAAAGAATACTATCAGAATAGCAAACAGTTTGGATCCTGATGAGACGCCACGTTCTGTGGCGCCTCATCTGGATCCAAACTTTTTGCAAAGGCCTTCAAAATCCGGTTCCAGCGCTCAAAGGGTTAAATCCCCTTTTCACAGAGCGAGGCTCAATTCTATCAGTGCGTTGATGGCCCTTGTGCAACAAATTACATGGAATGCATGGTAACTTTCTTTCAGCAGTAGGATTTTCAGATATTGCATTTGTCTATGAGTGTCTGTAGGTAATTACATGCATGTTAGGGTTAGTAATCTGTCATGGGGTTTCCAATGTATTGTGAAATAATGTTCTCAGATTATGGAAGTGTTTAGGGTGAATTTTCGGAGGAGCCTATTTGAGTTTTGATTTGAATTGAATTATCAAGATTTTTTTTGTTGTAATTATGTGAGATGCAGTAGGCTTCATTAAATTAAGGTACGTTGTGGGGAAACCTATAATTCTGTTCAGGTGTATGAAGAGTATGAAGTTAAATTATATGTTCCAAAATGATTGTTGGATATTATGCTACATCATGAGGTCTATTCTTCACACACAAAAACTGAGATTAGTCAAACAAGAAATGGTATGATCAATTAAGACCTTTCTGTAATTTTCACTTGTTTTTCGGATATGAATACCTCATTATGTTGTTTATGTTAGTTAAAAATGTTTAAAAAAATTATTTTGTCAATATTTAGAAATTTCATTATGAATTTTCATGTATTCCCGAAAATGGTTTTGAACTTTTAATATTTGCTTATATTAACCCATTTATGCCTAGCGTCTAGAACAAAAGCCTTGGCAAACAGCGTAGACCCAGATGAGACGCCGCATGATGCGGCGTCTCATCAGGGTCTGCGCTGTTTGCTTAAAGGAATTTCTGTAAGAAAAATTCTAAATATAGAAATAAATATACTAGACATCCCTAATTTTAGAAATAAATTGATCCTATTAAGAAGGATGGGAGAGTCCACGAGGCATAAATGGGTTAAATCTTAAACATTTCAATTACTAAACTTCAATTGATTTACTTACTAAGAAACAAAGATAGTACAGATTTTTTATTGCAGTTTTAAGCAATTATCGACAATAAATGCTTATATTGAATATGTGTTTTTAAAAAGGAACTCCATTTAAATGCTTGGTCACAGGAGCTGACATTTACCAAGAAATTGGTTGGTCATGAATTTATTGTCATATTTGTATTGGTAAAAGGGATCTTAAGGTCAGACGATTGCAAAAGATTTTCTACGGATGCTGTGTTCACTGTGAATAAATGCTTTTTAATTGTTATGAATGCCTTCATAATTTTGATGTCATGCGATATTACTGACCTTCAAATATCTATCAATTATCCCAACAATCTTTTCATACTTCACCTTCTTATAAAGGCCAGTAGGTAATGCATTGGAATATATTGAAAACCAATTTCATATTTATAGCACGCAACAAATAAATATATTGAAATTGGGTGTATTTTCTTACTGCTGAATTTGCAGTCTGTCTTCAACATTCAGTATGTTTATGTGGAAAGTTTGTTTTTTGTTGTGTTTTTTTATGCAGAAATAACATCTTCAATCTGTTGTAGATAAGTTTGATAAATGTCTCGGACCCAGACAAGATTCCAGTCTTCAAATTCTTTAGTTGATCATAAAATTTGAACAGGAACCATATGCAGTTCCTGTTTCCTTCTTTGAACTCTTCACGGTTTGATGGGAATAAACTTGTCTCTTGATATTGCTGAATATAAGGATTTTGATAAAAAAGTAACAGACATTTCCTGTCCTGTTTCTACCAAAGCCTGCTAAAATTGCATGTTTTATTGATTAATTCTGGTACAAGAAGATAAAAAGCATTAGGTTTTACGCATTTGTAAATAGATTGGTAGAAGTATTGAACTGAATAAGGGAAGTAACTCTTCTCTAAAATGCTTTCTGTTTTGGTTGGAGTTACTTCCCTTGTATTGCTAAAAGTTAAAATGGTTATGCAGATAAAAAAAAACTTCTTTAACTTGGATGTCTGCAACTTACAGTGAGGTTCACGAATGGGTTTTCCAAATCCAGAAATTTCTGAAATAACATGAAACATAACAAAGGTCTGCTTACATTAAAACTTTTAATTATTACATAATATATTTGTATCTCTATGGCGATAAATCAGTTTCAAGTAGGATTCTTTGTTCAATAAGGAACAATAAATACACAAATTTTGGCATTTAGTACATAACTGACAACATGTTGAACAGGTTGTTATCACAAGGAATGTCTTTTAATCATTCCTTTTAACATTCTTGCTTGATTTTTTATCACAGACATAATATGCCACCAATATATTCATCAAAGATTCTTCGATGCAGGTAACTTGTGAAAGAGAATTCCTTGAATTGTTTGCATTTTTCCCATGTATATCTGACTTTTGATGAACTTTCTGTACTAAATGGTATACTGATTGACACAACGAATACAGCCCTTGTGCATAATGAAATAATTAACTCAGTATTTGACAGCTTTCAAGAAATCAATGCAACAAGTTTCCACACATAGCAACAAAATTGCACCCAATCCATTAATAACATTGTTCTAATAAACCAAAAAATTATTGCGATTTCAACAAAAAAAATTGAAAATGTACATTTTCTGACATTTGGAATATCATTATGTGCCTTGCATAAAGCAGTTTTTTTGGAATTTCTAATTATTTGTCTATAAATTATCTGATTGATAATTTTAATAAAGTTAGATTTCTCTGTTGTGTATTTCAGATGGGGAGGATCAACAATAAGAAAACTGATGGGTGTATGAATATTCCAACATCCAAAATGATGAACAAGGTAAATGAAATGTATGGCAAAACATTTAACAAAAAAAACAGCCCCTTTCCTGTTTCTCACACAAATAAGTACTTAATATTATCATTACCATTTAACGCAAATAAAACTCAACCTCTATCACAGACTGAAAACATACAAATATGGCCTTACTGAGAACTAATATGAAAATTAATAATTAATTCAATGTTATTTTTTCTACAGTTAATAACACTAGACAAATAGTTTTATGAGTTGCAAAATTCATTTTCTAATTTTGTGATTGAAAAAGAGAATTAATATTGCTAAATTATGTTAACATCAGCAGAGTATAGTAATGCCAATAGTTAAACTAGTTTTGTTCATTTCTGAAGGAATTTTAGTTTTGAAGTTATGTGTAAGCAAATCTATCAGTTGGTTGTATATTTTTTTAGCAGCTTATTTTATAACAGTTCAAACTAAAACCGGAAAATTTCTTCTTGGCAATTTGTTTATTATTGATAAAAGGCAAACATATTTCAGTGTTTACCGTAATTTCATTATCAACTAAAAATGAACTCAACATTTTCAAATTCAAAAATGTGATTCTCCCAGTTCTTTAAAATATAATGAAATGATATAATAAGGAGTTTAAATGGTTACACTTTCAGTAGTAATTTAGGTTACTCCTAATCCTTATGAATTTGGCCCCATTACTAATGTATCCAGTTCTTAAGGTATGCTAAGACATTAATTTGACAGAAAACTGTAAAAGTCAACCAGGTGTTAATTGAAAGAAATACTTAAGGCAAGCATACTAACAAATTTATCATAATTATTATGTCTTAATTTGATTAAAATGCAAATTCTAGAATACTCATGGAGTTGAGTTTTTGTGATACCAGAAATAAAGGGAAACAATCCACTCTTTTCAAACACCAGTTCTGTCCCTTTGTCCTTAGGACAATTTGTGAATGATTCACAAAAGGAATCAACAGCATTCTTTCGAGTATTTATTAACTGCCAAAAAACACAATTTATGTATTAATTTCAGGGTTAGAGGCTATTATGATATTAATCTCTAGTCCTGTATAAAAGAAATTAAATGGCAATTAAAATTCATCCCTGGTATCAATTTCATATTAATGCATACCTGACCGGAACGCAAGTGCAAGTATGTTTTACTCAGGTGGAGTAATGTTTCATAGTAAATATAAATATTTAGATGAAGAAAATGATTTATGAAATTTATTTGTGATTTCAGAATGGTTTCTATGGAGTTAAAGGCAATAAAAGTGTGTTTAGTTGAGCATTTAATTATTCACTACCTTTTAAGACATTCAGCGAAGTTTATTGATGCATCATAATTTTCATTCAATTTCACAAAACGGTCCATACATAAAACTGTATATGCAAATACCGTCTATTGTACACCTTATTCTTCGGATAATACAACCTTAATATGTTTCTCTGAAGCACATATTAATAATAACCCATGACTTCTATGGTTTTTGGAAATAAACAATAACATCAGCTGCCATTTGTTTCACTATTGGTATTTGGAAATAGCTCGGGTATCAATCTTTTAAATTGGTAAATTTGTGTCATTAAATCAATTTTGAGAACAGAATTGATAAATAAGTAACTTTCCTGCTGAACTCACTGACTATTCTGTATAGACTCCAGCTCAAATGTAAACAAAAAACACTTGAAAATTAGTTTGTAATAAATACAATGATGAATGTATTGAGTATATAAGATATTGACATGCCCATTAAAATTACATGTCTTGTACACTTGGTGAAAGCCTTTAACTGTTTAAGATCTGCTATTCTTATGATTTATGCCATTTTCTTCCTTTCAAAGGTGGAACAAAAACGCATTTTTGTACATACAAAACACTTATCTAAAGATATGGTGTGTCAAATACATAACAATTTAGCCTTTTATGTTAGTACAAATTGGCTGTTCATTATGCTTTGACAAATGCAATTATGAGAGTATAATAATATTTTGGGCGTGAACCAAAGAAAATAAGTCTGAAAAATAAATCCAATGATTGCCTATACATTGTGAGCATTGAGGAGTTATGAACACACCTTATTTCATAAATTGCAATTAATATATTCGGAAAATCCGTTGATATAATAAACCGCTGAAGCTTTTTGATAGAAAATTGTTCTGAACGATTTTAACATTATTTCTTATCAATTTCAAATTGAAAACTTAATGGATATGGGGAAAAACAAACCGTTCAAGTTCAAGATAATGATAAGAGTGTAACAACGGTAGACAATAAGAAGCAAAGAATGTAAGAAATGGAGACAATAAGGAGCCAAGTGTAAGAAAAGGGGACAATAAAGCGCTGAGAATGTAAGAAAGGGAGACAATAAGCAAACATGCCAGATGTCCCGATCTCGGCGGGACAGTCCTGCTTTTAGGCCCTTTGTCCCGGCATCCCAATATGAGACGATTTGTCCCCACATTCGTAAATAACGATGTGAGGTCTATAAGTTCCCAATAAAATTCGCTATTCAAGCTCTGTCTGGCTAAAACTTACCATAGCTAATCCCTTTATTGCCCCTATTTAACATCCACTTTACTACTTGAGTGCTCCAGTGTTGTTTTAGACACCTTATCAGTGATTTATCGGCAAATTATTGATTTTATGTTTTATGATAGGGGTCGCTAAATGCTATCGAAAGATGTATCGTACAGAAATAAACGTCATCTGCGTTTGTATTTCACGGCCCAATCAAGTCCAACGATACTATTATCCTGTGTATTATACCACATTAGGTTATAAAACCTGTCAAAACCCCGATTGTGTACATCAAACAAATTGAACGCTGACCAATACGCAGTGATGTTTCACATAAATTAACTTTTGTTTCGACTGATTTTAAGAAAATTGTTTATGCATATTGCATCAATCTAACTTTAGACTTAACTGACATATTGGTTGAATAAGAACAGTGCTCGATGCGCTCACATCGCATTAGTAGCTTACACGATTTACAGATGTTTAAGGGGATATCCCTGTACCGATTGGATGTCAAATCGAGGCATACGGGGATACCCCACATTTCAGTTTATGGAGTGTGTTTACTTCCGGAAAATGGAGAACGCCTGTGTTCCCGAATTTCTGAAACACATTTATCGTAAATATTGGGCAAAAAAATAGAGTTTTTGTAAGTT